>JAIUJO010001032.1:0-17500 GCA_023846275.1 Vanilla planifolia
AAAGAAGAAGCGGAAGAAGAGCAGTTAGAAGAAGAAGAAGAACTAGATAAGGAAGAAGGAGAAGGAGAAGTAGAAATAGAAGAAGAAGAAGAAGTCGAAGAAATAAAAGGAGAAGAAGAAGAAGATGATGATGAAGGAGAAGAAGAAAAAGAAAAAAAAGAAGAAGAAGATGAAGAAAGAGGAGAAGAAGGAGGAGGAGGAGGAGGAGAAGAAGAAGAAGAAGAAAATGAAGAAGAAGAAGAAGAAGAAGAAGAAGAAGAAGTACAAGAAGAAGAAAAAGACGAAGAAGTGGAATATGAAGAAGAAGAAAACAAGAAGACGAAAAATACGAAGAAAAAGAAGAAGAAGATGAAGACAAAGAAGAAGCAGAAGAAGAAAAAGAAGAAGGATAAGAAGATGAAGGAGAAGATGAAAAAAAAGAAGACGAAGAAGAAAAAGGAGAAAAAGAAGATCGAGAAGAAAAATAAGAAGATTAAGAATAAGAAGAAATAGATGGGCAAAAAGAAGTAGAAGAAGAAGATGTAGAAGTAAAAAAAAGAAAAAGAAGAAGTAGAAGAAGAAGAAGAAGAAGAAGAAGAATAAAAAGAAAAAGAAAAAGAAGAAGTAGAAGAAGGAGAAATAGTATAAGAAGAGGAGGAAGAAGAAGAAGAACAAGAAGAAGATGAAGGAGTAGAAGAGGAAAATAAGGAAGAATAGGTAGATAAAGAAGAAGAAGAATAGGTAGTAGTAGTAGTAGCAGTAGAAGAAGAAGAAGAAGAAGAAGAAGAAGAAAAGGAAGAAAAAAAAAGAAGGCAAGGAAAAAGAAGAAGAAGAAGAAGAAAATGATGAAGAAGAAGAAGAATAAGAATAAGAATAAGAAGAAGAAGATGGTGATGAACAAGGAGAAGAAAAATAAGTAGTTGAAGAAGAAGAAGAAGAAGAAGAAGAACAAGAAGATGATGATGAAGATGAAGAAGACAAAAGGAGAAGATGAAGAAAAAGATGTAGAAGAAGTCGAGGTAGAAGAAAAAGAAAAAAAGATTGAGAAAAAGAAGAAGATGGAGAAGAAGAAGAAGGAGAAGAAGATGAACAAGAAAAAGAAGAAGAATAAGAAGTAGATGAAGTAGAATCAAAAGAAGAAGAAGAAGAAAAAGAACAAAAAGAAGAACAAGATGTTCAAGAAGAAGAAGAAGACAAAGAAGAAGATGAAGAAAAAGCAGAAGAAGAAGATGTGAAGAAGAAGATGAACTAGAAGAAGATGAACAAACAAAAGAAGAAAAAGAAGAAGAAGAAAAGGAAGAAGAAGCTGGGAAGAAGAAAAAGTAGTAGTAGAAGAAGAAGAAGAAGAAGGAGAAGATGCAGAAGAAGAAAAAGAAGAAGAAGAAAAAGAAGAAGAAGAAGAAGAGGAAGAAGAAGATGGGAAGAAGAAGAAGAAAAAGAGGACACAGGAGAAGATGAAGAAGAAGAAGACAAAGAAGACAAAGAAGAAGATGAATAAGAAGAAGAAGATGGAGAAGCAAGGTAAGACAAAGAATAAGAAAAAGTACAAGACAAAGAAAAAAAAGAAGAAGAATAAGACAAAGAAGAAGATGAAGAAGAAAAAGAAGATAAAGAAGAAGGAGAAGACGAAGAAGAAGAAGATGATGAAGATGTTGAAGATGAAAAAGAAAAAAGATGATGATGAAGAAGAAGAAGAAGAAGAAGAAGAAAAAGATGAGGATATTGAAAAAGAAGAAGGAGAAGAAGAATAAGAATAAGAATTAGAAGAAGAAGAAGAAGATGAAGAAGAAGTAGATGTAGAAGAAGAATAAGAATAAGAAGAAGAAGAAGAAGAAGTAGAAGAACAAGTCGGAGTAGAAGAAGTAGAAGAATTCAAAGAGGAGGAAGAAGAAGATGATGATGATGAAGAAGATGAAGATGGAGAAGAAGAAGAAGAAGAACAAGAAGAAGGAGAAGAAGATATAGAAGAAGAAGAAGAAGAAGAAGAAGAAGAAGAACAATAAGAAGAAGAAGGAGAAGAAGGCAAAGAAGAAAAAAAAGAAGAAGTAAAAAAAAGATGCAGAAGAAGAAGAAGAAGTAGGAGAGAAGAAGATGTTGATGAAAAAGAAGATGAAGAAGAAGAAGAAGAAGACAAAGGAGAAGAAGATGAAAGAGTCAAAGGAGAAGAAGTTGATGATGATTATGCTGAAGAAGTAAAAGAAAAAGATGAAAAAGGCAAAGGAAGAGGAGAAGAAAAAGACAAAGGAGGAGAAGTAGATGAAGAAAAAGAAGAAGACGAAGACAAAGATGGAGAAAAAGAAGAAGAAGAAGAAGAAGATGAAGAAGAAGAAGAAAGGGAAGAAGGAGAAGAATAAGAATAAGATGAAGAAGAAGAAGAAGAAGAAGAAGATGAAGAAGTAGTAGAGGAAGAAGAAGAATAAGGAGAAGGAGAAAAAGAAAAAGAAGTAGATGAAGGAGAAGTAGAAGAAGAAGAAAACGAAGAAGAAGAATAAGAAGAATAAGACAAAGACGATGAAGAAGAAGGAGATGAAGAGGAAGAAGAAGGTGAAGAAGAAGAAGAAGAAAAAGATGAGAAAGATGTATAAGATAGCGAAGAAGAACAGGAAGAAGTAGACGAAGAAGAAGAAGAATGAGAAGATGACCATGAAGATGGAGAAAAAGAAGAAGAAGAAGAATAAAAACACGAAGAATAAGAAGGCGAAGAAGAAGGAATAGAAGAGGAGGAAGAAGAAGAAGTAGAAGAAGTAGAAGAAAAAGAAGAGTAAAGGAAAAAAATGATGATGATGATGAAGAAGAAATGAAAGAAGAGGAGATGATGAAGAAGAAGAAGAAGAAGAAGAAGAAGTAGAAGAAGGAGAAGGAGGAGGAGAAGCAGAAGATGAAAAAGAAGAAGAAGATGACAAAGAAGAAGAAGATGGAGGAGACGAAGAAGAAGAAGAAGAAGAAAAGGAAGAAGGCGACGAAGAAGAAGAGGAAGAGGAAGGAAAAGAAGAAGAAGATGAAGAAGAAGAAAAAGAGGAAGACGAAGAGGAGGAAGAAAAAGAAGAAGTAGAAGTGATAGTAAAAGAAGAAGACGAAGAACACGAAAATGAGGAAAAAGAACTAGACAAAGATGCAGAAGAAGAAGAAGAAGAAGAAGTTGAAGACAAAGAAGAAAAGATGAGGAAGAAGAAGAAGAAGGAGAAGAAAAATATGAAGGAAAAGAAGAAAAAGAAGAAGAAGAAGAAGATGGTGATGAGACAGAAGGAGAAGAAGAAGAAGAAGAAGACAAGAAAAAAAAAGAAGATGAAAAAGAAGAAGAAGAAGGAGAATAAGTAGAAAAAAAGAAGAAGAATAAGAAGAAAGAAGAAGAAAAAGAAGAAGAGGAAGAAAAGGAGAAGAAGAATAAGAAGTAAAAGAAGAAGAAAAAGGAGAGAGATGTAGAAGTCGAAGAATCAGAAGAAGAAGGAGAACAAGAAGATTGAGAAGAAGAAGAAGGAGAAGAAAAGGAAGAAGGAAACGAAGAAGAAGAGGAAGAGGAAGGAGAAGAAGAAGAAGAAGAAGAAGAAGAAGAAAAAGAAAAAGAGGAAGGCAAAGAGGAGGAAGACGAAGAAGTGGAAGAAGTAATTGGAAAAGAAGAAGACGAAGAACACAAAAAAAAGGAAAAAGAACTAGACAAAGATTTAGAAGAAGAAGAAGAAGAAGATGATGATGAAGAAGGAGAAGAAGAAGAAGAACAAGAAGAATATGAATAAGAGGAAGATGAAGATGAAGAAGAAAAGATGAGGAAGAAGAAGAAGAAGGAGAAAAAGAATATGAAGAAAAAGAAGAAGAAAGAAGAAGCAGAAGAAGATGATAATGAACAAGAAGGAGAACAGGAAGAAGAAGAAAAAGACGAGAAAGAAAAATAAGAAGATTAAAAAGAAGAAGAAGAAGAAGAAGGAGAATAAGTAGATGAAAAAGAAGAAGAGGAATAAGAAGAAAGAAGAAGAAAATGAAGAAGAGGAAGAAAGGAAGAAGAAGAAGAAGAAGTAGAAGAAGAAGAAAAAGGAGAGAAAGAAGTAGAAGTCGAAGAATAAGAAGAAGAAGAAGGAGAAGAAGAAGATTGAGAAAAAGAAGAAGGAGATGAAGAAGAAGAAGAAGAAGAAGAAGAAAAAGAAGAAGAAGGCAAAGAAGAAGACAAGAAAAGGAAGACGAAGAAGACAAAGAAGAAGAAGATGAAGAGAAGAAAAAGGAGTCAAAGAAGAAGAAGAAGAAGATGATGATGATAAAGAGGATGAAGGAGAAGGTGTAGAAGAAGACGAAGAAGAAGAAGAAGTAGAAGATGATGAAGAAGAAGAAGAAGAGGAAGAATAATAATAACAATAATAAAAATAATAAGACAAAGAAGAAGAAGAAGAAGAAGAAGAAGAAGAAGAAGAAGAAGATGAAGAAAAGAGGAAGAAGAAGAAGAAGAAGAAGAAAAAGAAGAAGAAGAAGAAGAAGAAGAAGAAGAAGAATAAGAAGAGGAAGATGAAGAAGAAGAAGAAAAAGAAGTAGAAGAAGAAGTAGTAGTAAAAGTCAAAGAATAAGAAGAAAAAGTATATGAAGAAGAAGAAGGAGAAGAAGCAAAAGAAGAAAAAGAAGAAGAAGAAGAAGAAGAAGAAGAAGAAGAAATAAAAGAAGAAGAAGAAGAATGAGAAGTGAAAAAGAAGGAGAAGAAGAAGAAGGCAAAGAGGGAGGACGAGAAGAAGATGGGGAACAAGAAGAAGAAGAAGAAGCTAAAGAAAAAGAAGAACACGAAGAAGAAAAATAAGATTAAAGAGGTGAAGAAAATGAAGAAGAAAATTTTGAAGAAAACAAAGAAGAAGAAAAAAATTGGAGGAAGACAAAGAAGAAGAAGAAGAAGAAGAAGAAGAACAAGAAGATGATGATGATGATGATGATGACAACGAAGAAGATGAGGAAGATAAAGAAGAAAAATGAAGAAGGCAATGAAGAAGAAGAGAAGAAGAAGAAGAAGAAGAAGAGTAAAAGAAGAAGGAAGAAGAAGTAATAAATGAAGAAGAAGAAGAAGAAGTAGATGTAGAAGCAGTAGTAGAAGAAGAGAAAGAAAAAGAAGAACAACAGAAGAAGATGAAGCAAAGGAAGAAAAACAAGGAGGAGAAGAACAAGAAGTAGAGGTAGAAGACAAAGAAGAAAAAAACGAAGTAATGGAAGAAGAAGAAGAGAAAGAAGTAGAAGAAAAAGAAGAACAAGAAGAAGATTTTGATGAAGAAGTAGAAGAAGAAGAAGAAGATGAAGAAGATGAAGTAGAAGTAGAAGAAGACTAAGAAGAAGAAAAAGAAGAAAAAGAAGAAGAAGAAGAAGAAGAAGAAGAAAAAGATGATTAAGAAGAAAAGGAAGAGGAAGAAGACGAAGAAGAGGATGAAGAAGAAGGAAAATAAGAAGTAGAAAAAGAAGAAGAAGAAGAAGAAGAAGAAGATGATGATGACAATGAAGAAGAAGAGAAAGAAGAAGATGAAGACGAAGAAAAAGAATAAGAATAGGAACTAGAACAAGAAGAGTTAAAAGAAGAAGAAGATGACGAAGAAGAAGAAGAAGAAGAAGAAGACTTCAACAAGAAGTTGAAAAGGTGAAGAAAAAGAAAAAGAAGAAGAAGACTTCAACGAGAAGAAGCTGAAAAAGTAGAAGAAGAAGATGAGGAAGAAGAAGAAGAAGAAGACGAAGAAGAAGAAGAAGAAGAAGTGGAAGAAGAAGAAGAAGAAGACCATGTAGAAGAGAATGGCGAAGAAGGGGAAGAAGTGGAAGTCCAAGAAGAAGTAGAAGCAGAAGAAGAAGAAGAAGAAGAAGAAGAAGAAGGAGAAGATGAAGAAAAGAAGAAGAAGAAGAAGAAGAAAATAACGAAGAAGAAGAAAAAGAAGTAGTAGTAGAAGAAGAAGAAGAAGAAGTAGAACAAGTAGAAGAAGTAGAAGAAGAAGAGGAGGAAGAAGAAGAAGGAGAAGAACACAAAGAAGAAGTAGTAGAAGAAGAAGAAGAAGAAGAAGAAGAAGAAAAACAAGAAGAATAAGAAGAAGAACAAGAATATGATGAAGAAGGAGAAGAAAAGAAAGAAGAAGAAGAAGAAGTAGAAGATGAAGAAGAGGAAGAAGAACATGAAGATGAAGAAGAAGATGATGAAGGAGACTTAGAGGAAGAAGAAGAAGGTTAAGAAGAAGGAGAAGAAAAAGAAGAACAAAAATAAGAAGAAGAAGGTTAAGAAGAAGAAAGAGAAGAAGACGAGGAAGAAGAACAAGAAGAAGCAGGAGGAGAAGAAGAAGAAGAAGAAGATGATGATGATGATGATGATGATGAAGAAGTAGTCATAGTAGCAATAGTATTAGAAGAAGAAAAAGAAGAAGAAGAAGAAGAGAAGAAGAATAAGAGGAGGAAGAAGAAGAAGATAATGAAGAAGAAGAAGATGATGAAGAGGAAGAAGGAGGAAGAGAAGAAGAAGAAGAAGAAGAAGAAGAAGATGAAGAAGACAGAGGAGAAGAAAAAGAAGAAGAAGAAGAGGAAGAAGAAGAAGAGGATGAAGAGAAGAAGATGTAGAAGAAGAAGAAATGGAAGATGAAGAAGGAAAAGAAGAAGAAGAAAATGAAGAAGAAGAAGAAGAAGAGGAAGAAGAAGAAGAGGAATAAAAATAATAATAATAATTATAATTATAATAATAATAAGAAGATGAAGAAGAGGAATAAGAAGAAGAAGAACGAGATGAAGAAGACAAACAAGAAGAAGAAGAAGAAGAAGAAGAACAAAAAGAAGAAGAAGAAGATGATGTTCATGAAGAAGAAGAATAAGGGGAAGAGGGAGAAGAAGTAGAAGAAGAAGAAGAATTAAAAGAAGAAGAACAAGAAGAAGAAGAAGAAGATGATGTTCATGAAGAAGAAGAATAAGGGGAAGAGGGAGAAGAAGTAGTAGAAGAAGAAGAATTAAAAGAAGAAGAACAACAAGAAGAAGAAGATAAGAAGAAGAAGATGATGATGAAGAAGAAGAAGAGGAAGAAGAAGAAGAAGAAGAAGAAGCAAAAGATGAAGAAGAAGAAGAAAAAGATGGAGAAGAAGAAGAAGAAGAAGAAGAAGAAGAAATAAAAGGCAAAGAATAAGAAGAAGAAAAAGAAGAAGAAGAAGAAGAGGATGATGATGATAAAAAAGAAGAGGTAGAGGAGGAAGAAAAAGAAGAAGAAGAAGGAGAGGAAGAAGAAGACAAAGACGAAAAAAAATTTGCAGAAGAAGAAAAAGAAGAAGAAGAAGAAGAAGAAGAAGAAGAAGAAGAAGATGATGATGATGATGATGATGATGAGGAAGAAGTATACATAGCAGAAGAAGAAGAAGAAGAAGAAGAAGAAGTAAAACAAGAAGAAGAAAAAGTAGAAGAAGATGAAGAAGATGAAGAAGAAGAAGAAGATGAAGTAGAAGAAGAAGAAGAAGAAGAAAAAGATGATGAAAAAGAAGAAGAAGAAGTAGTAGAAGTAGAAGAAGATTACGATGAAGAAGAGGAAGAAGAAGACAAAGAAGAAGAAGAAAAAGTGGAAGAAGAGGATGGAGAAGAAGAAGAAGAAGTAGAATATAAAGAGAAAGAAGACAAAGAATTGAAAGAAGAATAAGAAGGAGGAGGAGGAGAAGAAGAAGAAGATATAGAAGAAGAAGAAGTTGAAGAATTAAACGAAGTCATAGGGAGAAGAAGTAGAACAACAAGAAGAAGACAACGACGATGATGATGAGGAAGAAGAAGAAGAAGAAGAAGACAGACAAATTGATGAAGAAGAAGAACAAGAAGAAGAAGAACAAGAAGGGGAAGATGAAGAAGAACAACAAGATGGAGTAAAGGAAGAAGAAGTAGATGAAGAAGAATAAGAACTCAAGAAAGAAGAAGAAGACAAAGAAGTAGAAGATGAAGAAGAAGAAGAAAAAGAAAAAGAAGAACAATAACAACAAGTTGAAGATGACAGAGATGAAGAAGAAGAAGAAGAAGAAGAAGAGAAAGAAGAAAAAGAAGAAGGAGAAGATGAAGAAGAGGAAGTAGAAGAAGAAGATGGAGGAGGAGGAATAAAAGCAGGAGGAGAAGAAGAAGAAGAAGAAGACAAAGAAGAAGAAGAATAAGAAGAAGAAAGAGAAGAAGAAGAAGAAGAAGAAGAAGATAATGAAGAAGTAGAAGAAGAAGATGATGAAAAGGTAAAAGAAGAATAATAATCAGAAAAGAAAAACAAGAAGAAGAAGAAGAAGTAGAAGAAGAGGAGGAGGAGGAGGAGGTGGTAGAAGAAGAAGAATAATTAGAAGATGTTGAAGAACTTTAAGAAGAAGAAGAAGGAGAAGTAAAAAAAGAAGATGATGATGATGAAGAAGAAGAAGAATAAGAAGAAGTATGAGAAGACGAATAAAAAGAGGAAAAGAAGAAGAAGAAGAAGGAGAAAAATAAAAAGAAGCAAGAAGAAGGAGAAGTAGGAGATGGAGAAGAAGAAGAAGATGGAGAAGAAGAAAAAATGAAAAAGATGAAGAAGAAGAAGAAGAAGAAGAAGAAGATAAAGATGAAAAAGATGAAGAAGAAGATGAAGAAGATGAAGAAGTAGACGATGATGAAGAAAACGAGGAGGAAGAATAAAAAGAAGAATAACAAGAAAAAGAAGAAGAAGAAGTAGAAGAATTACAATAACTATAAGAAGAAGATGAAGAAGAAGAAGTAGAAGGAGAGGAAGGAGAAGAAGAAGAATCACAAGAAGAAGAAAAAATTGAAGAGAAAGAAAAAAAGATTATGAAGAGAAGAAGAAGAAAGTGAAAATAGAAGAAGAGGAAGAAAAAGTTCAAGAGGAACATGAAGAAGAAAAAGAAGACTATGAAGAAGAGACGAAGAAGATGAAGAAGGAGAAGAAGAAGAAGAAGAAGAGGAAGAAGGAGAAGAGGCAAAAAACTATGACAAAGAAGAAGAACTAGAAGAAAAAAAAAGAAGAAAAAGAAGAAGAAGAAGAAGAAGAGAAAGAAGAACAAAAAAAGAAGAATAAGAACAAGAAGCAGAAGAAGAAGTAGTATAAGAAGTACAAGAAGAACAAGATGAAGAGAAGAAAAAGAAGAAGAAGAAGAGGAAGAAGAACAAGAAAAAGTAGAAGATGTAAAAGAAGAATAACAAGAAGAAGATTAAAAAGGAGAAGAAGACGAAGAAGATGAAGAAAAAGATGAAGAAGAAGAAGTCGAATAAACAAAAGAACAAGAATGCGAAGAATAAGAAGTGGTAGAAGAAGAAGAAGAAGAAGAAGAAGAAAAACAAGAAGAAGAAGAAGAAAAAGAAGAAGAAGAAGAAGAAGAAGAAGATGATGATGATGATGATGAAGACGAAGAAGTTGAAGAAGAAGGAGAATAAGATGATGATAAAGAAGAAGAAGAAGAAGAAGATGATGAAGATTAAGAAGAATAAGAAGATGAAGAGGATGAAGAAGAAGAAAAAAAAGAATACAATGAAGAAGAAGAAGAAGAAAATGAAGAAGTAGAAGAAGAACAGGAGGAAGAGGAAGAACAACAATAAGAATAAGAAGAATAAGAAGAAGAAGAGGATAGTAAAAAGGTGAAGAAGAAGAAGAAATAGGAGGAAATGAAGGAGTAGAAGAAGCAGAAGAGGAAGAAGAAGATGATGATGAAGAAGAAGAACACAAAGACAAAGAAGAAGAAGAAGAAGAAGAGGAAGAAGAAGAATAAGAAAAAGAGGAAGAAGACAAAGATGGAGGAGAAGAAGTTGAAGAAGAAGAAGAAAAAGAAGAAGAAGAAAAAGATGAAGAAGGTGAAAGAGAAGAAGATGTAAAAGAAGTAGGAGAAGAAGATAAAGAAGAAGCACAAGAAGAAGGCAATGAAGAAGAATTAGAAGAAGAAGACAAAGAAGATAAAGAAGAAGAAGTAGAAGAACAAGAAAAAGAAGAAAAATAAGAAGATACGAAGATGAGAAGAAGAAGAAGAAGAAGATGAAGACGAAGAAGAAGAAGAAGAAGAAGAAGAAGAACATGAAGAAGAAGAAAAAGAATAAGAAAAAGAAGAAGAACACAAAGAAGAAGAAGAAGAAGAAGACAAAAAAGAAGAAGACGACGAAGCAGAAGAAGAAGACAAAGAAGATGAAGAAGTAGGCAATGAACAAGATGAAGAAGATGAATTAGAAGAAGAAAAAGAAGAAGAAGAGGAAAAAGGAAAAGGAGAAGAAGAAGAAGAAAATGAAGAAGAAGAAGAGAAAGAAGAAGGAGAAGGAGAAGGAGAAGAAGAAGAAGAAGAAGAAGAAGAAGGAGAAGAAGGAGAAGAAGTAGAAGAAGAAAAAGAAGAAGGAGAAGAAGAAGAAGAAGAAGAAGAAGAAGAAGAAGTAGAAGAGGATGAAGAAGAAGTAGAAGAGGAAGGAGAAAGAGAAGTCAAATATGAAGAAATAGTACAAGAAGAAGAAGTTTAAGAAGAAGAAGAAGAAGAAGAAGAAGAAGAAGAAGAGGAACATAGAAGGAGGAGAAGAAGATTAAGAAGAATAAGAAGTAGAAGAAGGAGAAGAAGAAAAAGAAGAAGAAAAGAAGAAGAAGAAGAAGAAGAAGAAGAAGAGGAAAATATGAATAAGAATAAGAAGAAGAAGAAGAAAGAAAGGAAGGCTAAAACGAAGAAGAAGAAGAGAAAGGCGAAGATGAAGATAAAGAAGAAGAAGTACAAGGAAAGGCCCAAGAAGAAGAAGGAAAAGAAGAAGAAGAAGAAGATCAAGAAGGAGAAGAAGAAGAATTAGTAGAAGAAGAAGAAGAAAAAGAAGAAGAAAAGGAAGAAGAAAATGAAGATGAAGAAGAAGATGATGAAGATAAGGAGGAAGAAGAAGAAAAAGAATAAGAAGAAGAATTAGAAGATGATGAAGTAGAAGGTTAAGAAGAAGAAGAGGAAGAAGAAGAAGAAGAAGAACAAGATGAAGCAAAAGGAGAAGAAGAGGAAGAAAGAGAAGATGACATGAGAAGAAGAAGAAGAAGAAGTAGAGGTAGAAGAAGAAAAAGAAGAAGAAGATGATGATGATGAAGAACAAGTAAAAGAAGAAGAAGAGGAAGAAGAGGAAAAAGAAGTAGTAGTTGAACAAGAAGAAGAAGAAGAAGAAGAAGAAGATGAAGAAGAAAAGGATAAAGAGGAAGAAGTACAAGAAGAAGAAGAAGAAGAAGAAGAGGAAGAATAAGAAGAAGAGAAAGAAGAAGAAGAAAGAGAAGAAGTAGGAGAAGAAGAAGAAGACGAAGAAGAAGAAGGAGAAGAAGAAGAAGTGAAAGAAGATGAAGAAGAAGAAGAAGAGAAAGATGAAGGAGAAGAAGAAGAAGAAGAAGAAGGAGAAGAAGTAGATGAAGAAGAAGGATAAGAACAAGAAGCGGAAGAAGACAAAGAAGAAGAAGAAGAAGAAAAAGAAGAAGAAGAAGAAGAAGTAGAAGTTGAAGACGAAGAATAAGAAGTAGTAGCAGTAGTAGAAGAAGAAGAAAAGAAGGAAGAAGAAGACAAAGAAGAGAAAGAAGCAAAAGACGAAGAAGAAGAAGTTGAATAACAAGAAGGAAGAAGAAGAAGAAGAATTACTAGATTAAGAAGATGAAGAACTGGTACAAGAACAAGAAATGAAGAAGAAGGAGAAAAAGACAAAGAAAAAGAAAAAGAAGAAGAAGATGGAAAAGGAGAAGAAGAAGAAGAAGAAGAAAAAGAAGAAGAAGAAGAGAAGAAGAAGAAGAAGAAGAAGAAGAAGAAGAAGATGATCATGATGAAGAAGAAGAAGAAGAAGTAGAAGTAGAAGTTGAAGATTAAGAAGACAATGTAGGGGAATAAGAAGAAGAAGAACTAGAAGATGATGGTGAAGAAGAAGAAGAAGAAGAAGATGAGAAAGAGGAAGAAGAAGAAGAAGATCAAGAACAAGAAAACAAAGAAGAAGTAGAAGAAGAAGAAGGAGAAGAAGAAGACGAAGATGAAGAAGAAGAAGAAGAAGATGAAGAAGGAGAATAAGAACAATAATAAGAATAAGAATAATAAAAAGAACCAGAAATAGTAGGAGAATAAGAAGAAGAACAAGGAGGAGGAAGAGGTGAAGATTAAGAAAAGATGTAAAAGAAGTAGAAGATGCAGAGAAAGAATAAGAAGAAGAACAAAAAGACAAGGAAAAGAAGAAGATCAAGAGGAAGATGAAGCAGAAGAAAATGATGAAGAAAAAGAAATAAAATAAGAATAAAAAGAAGAGAAGAAGAAGAAGAAAAAGAAGAAGTAGAAGTAGAAGAAGAAGAAGAAAAAGACGAAGAAGAACAAGAAGAAGAAGAAGAAGAGGAAGAAGACAAAGAAGAAGAAGAAGAAGAAGAAGAGAAAAAGAAGAAGAAGAAGAAAAAGAAGAAGAAGATGATGATGATGAAAAAAAGATGAAGAAGAAGAAGAAGAAGAAGAAGAAGAAGAGTAGAAGTATTAGAAGAAAGAGAAGAAGAAGAATGATAATAATAATAACAAGAAGAAGAAGAGGAAGAAGAAGATGACAAAAAAGATGAAGACGAAGAAAAGGAAGAAGAAGAAGATGAAGAATACGAAGAAGAAGAAGATGAAGAAGACAGAAGAGTTGACGACGAAGAAGAAGAAGTAGAAGACGAAGAAGAAGAAGATAAAGAAGAGGAAGAAAAAGAAGATGAAGAAGAAGAAGAAGAAAAGAAGAAGAAGAAAAGAAGAAGAAGAAGTCGAAGAAGTAGAAGAAGAAGAAAAAGAAGATGACAAAGTAGAAGAAGAAAAGGAAGAAGAAGAAGAAGAAGAAGAAGAAGAAGAAGAAGAAGAGGAAGGAGATGATGATGAAGATGAAGATGTAGAAAGTGAAGAAGGAAAAGAAGAAGAAGAAGAAGAAAAACAGGAAAAGGAAAAGGAAGAAGAAGAAGAAGAAGAAGAAGAAGAAGAAGAAGAGGAAGAAAAATAAGAAGTGGAAGAAGCAGTGGAAGAAGTCGAATAAGAAGTGGAAGTGGAAGAAGAAGAAGAAGAAAAAGAAGATGAGCAAGAAGAAGAAGAAGAAGTAGAAGAGGAAGAAGAAGAAGAAGAAGAATATGATCAACAAGAAGAAGAAGAAGAAGAAGACAAAGAAGAAGGAGAAGGAGAAGGAGAAGAAGAAGACGAAGACGAAGAAGAAGGACTAACAGAAGAATAAGAAGAAGAAGGAGATGAAGAAAGATAAGAAGTAGTAGTTGAAGAAGAAAAAGAAGGACAAGAAGAAGAAGAAGAAGAAGAAGAAGAAGAAGAAGAAGAAAAGAAAGAGAAGACAAAGAAGAACAAGAACAAGAAGGCGAAGAAGAAGAAGATGATGAAGATGATGATGAGGAAGAAGAAGACAAAGAAGACGAAGAAGAAGAAGAAGAAGAAGAAGAAGATGAAGAAGCAGAAGAAGGAGAATAAAATGAAGAAGAAGAAGATGAAGAGGAACAAGAAAGAAGAAGAAGAAGAAGAAGAAAGAGAAGGAGATGGAGAAGAAGAGTAGAAGAAGAAAAAGAAGAAGAAGAAGAAGAAGAAGTAGAAGAAGAAACAGAAGAACAAGAAGAAGAAGAAGTCGACGAAGAAAAAGAAGAAGAAAAAGAAGAAGAAGAAGAAGTAGATGATGGGGAAGAAGAAGAAGAAGACGGAGTAGTGGAAGAAGAAAAAGATGAAGTTGAAAAAAAATAAGAAAAAGATGATGAAGAAGAAGAAAATGAAGAAGATGAACAAGATGATGAAGAGGAAGAAAAAAAGAAGTACATGAAGAAAACAAAGAAGAAGAAGAAGAAGAAGAAGAAGATGGCAAAGAGGAAGAAGAAGAACAAAAATAGAAAAAAGAGGTGGAGGAAGAAGAAGAAGAAGACGACGATGATGATGATGATGAAGAAGATGTAGAAGAAGTGGAAGAAGAAGAATATGAAGAAGGAGAAGAAGAAGAAGAAGAAGAAGAAGAATAAGAGGGAGGAGAAGAAGTAGAAGAGGAAGAACCAGAAGAAGAAAATCATGATGAAAAAGAGGAAGAAGAAGATCACATAGAAGAAGAGGATGAAGAAGAAGAAGAAGAAGAGGAAGACGAACAAGGAGAAGATGAAGAAGAAGAAGAAGATGATGGTGAGGCTGAAGTCAAAGAAAAAGAAAGGATAAAAAGAAGAAGAAGAAGATGATGAACAAGAAGAAGAAGAAGAAGAAGGAGAAGACGAAGAAGAATTAGAACAAGAAGAGGGAGAAGAAGAAAAAGAAGGAGAAAAGATGATGATGAAGGAGAAGAAGAAGAATGAGAATAAGAAGGATATTAAGAATAATAAAAAGAGGAAGAAGAAAAAGAAGAAGAAGACTACGAAGAAGAAGAACAAGAAGAAAAATGGAAAGATAAAGAAGAAGGTGAAGATAAAGAAGGATAAAAATAATAATAATAAAAATAAGAACAAGTAGAAGAAGATGATGAAGAAGAAGATGAAAATGAAGGAGAAGAAGAAGAAGAAGAAGAAAAAGATGAAAAAATAGATGATGAAGAAGATGATGATGATGATGAAAAAGAAGAAGAAGAAGAAGAAGAAGAAGAAGAAGAAGATCTAGAAGTATAAGAAGAACAAGAAGAAGAAGAAGAAAAAGAAAAAGAATAAAAGAACAAAAATAAGAAGATGAAGAAGATGAAAAGAAGATGAATAAAGAAAGACAAGAAGAAGAAGAAGAAGAAAAATATGATGAATTAAGACTAGAAGATGAAGTTGAACAAGATGAAGAAGAAGAAGTGGTAGAATTAGAAAAAAAGAAAAAGAAACGGAGGAAAAAGAGACGAAGAAGAAGAACAAGATGATGATGAAGAAAAGGGAGAAAAAGAAGAAGAAGAAGAAGAAGATGATGATGATGATAAAGAGAATTAGAAGAAGAAGTAGTAGAAAAAGATGAAGAAGAAGAAGGAGAAGAAGTACAAGAAGAAGAAGAAGAAGAAGAATAAGATAATGAAGAAGAAGGAGAAGAAGAAGAGTAAGAAAAATAAGAAGAAGAAGAAGAAAAAGAAGACAAACAGGAATAAACTAAAGAACACGAAGAAGAAGAAAAAGAAGAATTATATGAACAAGAAGAAGAAGAAGAAAGAAGAAGAATTAAAAGAAGTAAAATAGAAGAAGAAGAAGAACAAGAATAAGAAGCAGAAGAAGAAGAAAAAGAAGAAGTAGAAATAGAAGAAGAAGAAGAAGAAGAAGAAGAAGAAGGAGAAGTAGAAGAAGAAAAAGAAGAAGAAGAAGAAGAAGAAGAATAAAAAGAAGAAGACGAAGAATAAGAAAATGAAGACGGAGAAGAAGATGAAGAAGACAAAGAAGAAGAAGAAGAAGAGGAAAAAGAAGAAGAAGAAGAATAAGAATATGATGATGAAGAAGAACAAGAAATAGAATAAAGAGAAGAAGAGAAAGAAGAAAGAGAAATACACGCACTAGAAGCAAAAGAAGAAGAAGAAGAAGACGAATAAGGAGAAGAAGAAGAAGAAGAAGAAAAAGAAGAAGAAGAAGAAGAAGAAGAAGATGAAGAAGAAGAAGATAACGAAGTAGAAGAAGTAAAAGACGAAGAAGAAGAAGACTAAGAAGGAGAATACAAAGAAGTAGAAAAAAATATGACGAAGAAGAAGAAGAAGAAGAAGAATAATAAGAACAAGATAAAGAAGAAGAGGAAGAAAAAGAGGAAGAAGAAGAAGAAGAAATAGTAGATAATGAAGAAGAAATAAAAGTGGAAGAAGAAGAAGATGACGAAATAGAAAACAGTGATATGGAAAAGAAGAAGAAGAAGAAGATTAAGAAGAACAAGTTGAAGAAGAAGAGGAAGAGGAAAAAGAAGAAGAAGAAGGAGAATAAGAAGAAGAAGAGGAAGAGGAAGAAGAAGAAGAACTAAAAGAAGAAGAGGTACAACAAGAGGAAGAAGTAAAAGAAATAAAGATGAAGAAGAATAAGAAGAAGAAGAGGAAGAAAAAGAAGATGAAGAAGGCAAAGAAGAAGAAGAAAAGGAAAAGGACGAAGAAGAACACGAATAAGTTGGAGAAGATGAACAATACGATGAAGAAGAAGCTGAACAAGAAGAAGACGAAGAAGAAGAAGAAGAAGAAGAATTAATCAAAGAAGACGAAGAAGAAGAACAAGAAGAAGATGACAAAAAAGAAGAAGAAGACAAACAAAAAGAAGATGAAGTAGAAGAAGAAGAAGCAGACCAAGAAGAAGAAGAAGATGAAAACATGACGATGAAGAAGTAGAAGAAGAATAAGGAGATGAAGAAGAAGAACAAGAAGAAGAAGATGAATAAGAAGATGAAGATGAAGAAGAAGCAGAAATTGAAGTATAGGAAGAAGAAAAAGAAGTACAATAAGAAGAAGTAGAATAAAAATAATAATAATAATAATAATAATATTAATAATAACAAGATGAAGAAGAAGGAGAAGGAGAAGTAGAAGAAGAAGAAAAAGAAGAGAGAGAAGAAGCCTGAGAATTAGAATACAAAGAAGAAGAAGATGAACAAGAAGAAGTAGACGAAAAGAGGAAGAAGAAGAAGAAGAAGAGGAAGAAGAAGAAGTCAAAGAAGAAGAAGTAGACGAAAAAGAAGAAGTCAAATAAGAAGAAGAGAAAGACAAAGAAGAGAAGGACGATGAAGTCAAAGAAAAAGTAGAAGACAAAAACGAAGAAGAAGAAGAATGTGCAAGAAAAAGAAAAGTTGAAGAACAAGAAGAAGAGGTAGAAGAAGAAGAAGTAGAAGAAGAAGAAGAAGAAGAAGAAGAAGAAGAAGAGGAAGAAGAAGAACAAAAAGAAGAAGAAAAACAATAACGACAAGACGAAGAAGAAGAAGAAGAAGAAGAAGATGAAGAGGAAGAAGAAGAAGAAAAAGACGAAGAAGATGAAGAAGAAGAAGAAGAAGAAAAAGTAGAAGAATAAAAAGAAGAAGTCGAAAAAGAAGAAGAAGAAGAGGAAAAGGAAGAACAAAAAGAGGAAGAAGAAGAAGAAGAAGAAGAAGAAGAAGAAGATGATGATGATGATGAAGAAGAGGAAGATGAAGTAAAGTAAATAGTAGTAGAAGAAGAAGAAGAAGACAAAGAAGAAGAAGAACATAATGATAAAGAAGAAGATGAGGAGAAGAAGAAGAAAGAAGAAGAAGAAGAAGAAGAAGAAGATGAAGAAGAAGAAAACGAAGAAAAAGATGAGGTAAAAGTAGAAAGAGGAGAAGAAGAAGTAGAAGGAGAAGAAGGAAAAGAATAAGAAGAAGACGAAGAAGAAGAAGAGCAAGAAGAAGAAGAGGAAGAAAAGGAAGAAGAGGAGGAAGAAGAAGAAAAAGAAGAAGAAGAAGAACAAATAAAATACGAATAAGTAGTAATAAAAGAAGAAGAAGAAGAAGAGGAAGAAGAAGAAGAAGTTGAAGAATAAATAGGAGTAGAGGTAGACGAAGAAATAGAAGAAGAATAAGAAGAAGAATAAGAAGAGGAGGATGAAAAAGATGAAGAAGAAGTAGAAGATGGAGAAGATGATGATGAAGACGAAGAAGAAGAAGAATAGTAAGAAGATAATAAAATAAAAGAAGAAGAGGAAGAGAAAGGAGAAGAAGAA
>JAIUJO010001032.1:25000-30000 GCA_023846275.1 Vanilla planifolia
AAAGATGAAGATGAAGAAGGGTAAAAAGAAAAAGAGGAAAAAGTTGATGATGGAGAAGAAGAAGAAGAAGAAAAAGATGAAGAAGAAGAATAAGAAGAAGAAGAATAAGAAGAAGAAGAAGAAAAAGATGAAGACAAAGAAGAAGAAGAAGAAGAAGAAGAAGAAAAAGTGGAAAAAGAAGAAGAAGAAGAAGAATAAGAGAAGAAGGAGAGAAGAAGAAGAAGAAGAGGTAGTTGTTGAAAACAAAAATGAGCAAGAAGAAGATGGCGGAAAAGTCGAAGAAGAAGAAGAAGAAGAAGATGATGATGATTATGATGAAGAAGTAAAACGAAAAGAAAAAAAAGGCAAAGGAAGAGAAGAAGAAAAAGACAAAGGAGGAGAAGAAGAAGAACACGAAGAAGGAGAAAAAGAAGAAGCAGTAGAAAAAGAAGAAGAAGGGTAAGAAGAAGAAGAACGAGAATAAGATGAATAAGAAGAAGTAGAGGAAGAAGGAGTAGAAGATAAAGAGAAAGAATTAAAAGAAGGAGAAGAAGAAGGAGAAGGAGAAGAAGAAGAAGAAGAAGGAGAAGAAGAAGAAGAAGAAGACTAAGAAGATGAATAAGACAAAGATGCGGAAGAAGGAGACGAAGAGGAAGAAGAAGGTGAAGAAGATAAGGAAGAAGGAAAAGACGAGGAAGAAGAAGAAGAAGAGAGAGATGTAGAAGATAGTGAAGAAGAAGAAGAAGAAGAAAGGGAAGAAGAAGAAGAAGAAGAAGAGGAAGAAGAAGAAGACAAAGCAAAAGAAGAAGAGGAAGAAAGAGAACAAGGCATGGGAAGAAGAAGATGAAAAAGAAGAAGAAGAAGTAGAGGAAGAAGAAGAAGAAGAAGAATATGACAAAGTTGACGAAGAACAAGTGAAAGAAGAAGAAGAAGAAGAAGAAGAAAAAGTACCAGTAGTTGAAGAAGAAGAAGAAGATGAAGAAGAAAAGGATAAAGAGGAAGAAGTACAAGAAGAGGAAGAAGAAGGACAATATGAAGAAGAAGAAGAAGAAGAGGAAGAAGAAGAAGAGGAAGAAGAAGAAGAAAGAGAAGAAGAAGAAGGAGAAGAAGAAGAAGGCAAAGAAGAAGAAGGAGAAGAAGAAGAAGAGAAAGAAGAAAAAGAAGAGGAAGAGAAAGATGAAGGAGAAAAAGAAGAAGAAGAAGGTTAAGAAAGAGTAGAAGAAGAAGAAGAAGAAGAAAAAGGAGAAGTAGATGAAGAAGAAGGATAAGAACAAGAAGAAGTTGAAGATGACAAAGAAGAAGAAGAAGAAAAGAAGAAGAAGAAGAAGAAGAAGTTGAAGACGAAGAAAAGAAGTAGTAGTAGTTGTAGTAGAAGAAGAAGAGAAAGAAGAAGACAAAGAAGAAAAAGAAGCAAAAGACGAAGTAGAAGAAGAAGTTGAAGAACAAGAAGGAAGAAGAAGAAGAAGAAGTAGTAGATTAAGAAGAAGATGAAGAATAAGTACAAGAACAAGAAATGAAGAAGAAAAAGGAGAAGAAGAAGGAGAAAAAACAAAGAAAAAGAAAAAGAAGAAGGAAAAGAAGAAGAAGAAGAAGAACAAAAAGAAGAAGAAGAAGAAGAAGAAGAAGAAGAAGAAGAGAAGAAGAAGAAGAAGAAGAAGAAGAAGAAGATGAAGAAGAAGAAGAAGAAGAAGAAGTAGAAGTAGAAGTTGAAGATTAAGAAGACAATGAAGGGGAATAAGAAGAAGAAGAACAAAAAGATGATGGTGAAGAAGAAGAAGAAGAAGAAGATGAGGAAGAGGAAGAAGAAGAAGAAGAAGAAGAAGAAGAAGAATAAGAGCAACAAGAAAACAGAGAAGAAGAAGAAGAAGAAGATGGAGAAGAAGGAGATGAAGAAGAAGAAGAAGATGATGAAGAAGGAGAATAAGAACAATAACATGAATAAGAATAAGAATAAGAACGAGAAAAAGTAGGAGAAGAAGAAGAAGAAGAAGGAGGAGGAAGAGGTGAAGATGAAGAAAAGATCTAAAAGAAATACATGATGTAGAGAAAGAACAAGAAGAAGATCAAAAAGACAAGGAAAAGAAGAAGATGAAGAATAAGATGAAAGAGAAGAAGATGATGAAGAAAAGGAAATAGAAGAAGTAGAAGAAGAAGAAGAAAAAGAAGAAATAAAAGTTGAAGAAGAAGAAGAAAAAGAAGAAGGTGAAGAAGGAGAAGAAGAAGAAGACGAAGAAGAACAAGAAGAAGAAGAAGAGGAAGAAGACAAAGAAGAAGAAGAAGAAGAAGAGAAGAAGAAGAAGAAGAAGAAGAAGATGATGATGATGATGAAGAAGAAGATGATGATGATGATGAAAAAGAAAAAGAGGAAAATGTTGAAGAAGAAAAAGAAGAAAAAAAAAGATTAAGAAGAAGTAGATGATGAAGAAAAAGGAAGAAGTTGGTGAACAATAGGAAGAAGATGAAGAAGATTAAGAAGACGAAGCAGAAGAACGAGAAAAAGACAAAGAAGAAGAAGAAGAAGGCGAAGAAGAAGAAGTAGAGAAGATGAAGGGAAGAAGAAGAAGAAGAACAACAAGAACAAGATGATGACAAAGAAGAAGAAGAAGATGATGATGATGAAGAAGAAGTGGAAGTAGATGAAGAAGAAGAAAAGAAAGAAGAAGAAGGCGAACAAGAACAAGAACAAGAAAAAGAAGAAGAACAAGAAAACGAAGAAGAAGAAGAAGAAGAAGTAGAAGAAGAATCATAAGAAGAACATGAAGAAGACCAAGAAGAAAGAGATGAAAAAGAAGAAGAGAAAGAAGAAGAACAACAACAATAAGATGATGAAGAAGGAGAAGGAAAATAAGTAGTAGTAGAAGAAGAAAAAGATGATGATGACGATGAAGAAGAAGAAGAAGAATAATAATAGAGAAGATGAAGAAAAAGATTTAGAAGAAGAAAAAGTAGAGGTAGAAGAAAAAGAAAAAAAGATTGAGAAAAAGATGTAGAAGAAGAAGGAGGAAAAGAAGATGAAGAAGAAGTAGAAGTAGAAGTAGAAGAAGAGGAAGGGGAATGAAAATAACAAAAAGAAGAAGAAGAAGAATAAGATGAAGAAGAAGAAAAAGATGAAGAGGGAGAAAAAGCAGAAGAAGAAGGTGAAGAAGAAGAAGAACAAGAAGAAGATGAAGAAAAAGAGGAAGTAGCGGAGGAAGAAAAAGAAGTAGAAGAAGAAGATGAAGAAGAAGGAGAAGAAGCAGAATAAGAAAAAGAAGAAGAAGAAGAAGATGATGATGATGATGATGACGAGGATGAGGAAGAAGAAGAAGAAAAAGTTGGCAAAGAAGAATTTGAAGAAGAAGAAGATGAAGAAGAAGATGAATAAGAAGAGGAAGAAGAAGAAGCAAAGGCAGATGAAGAATAAGAAGTAGAAGACAAATAAAAAGAAGAAGAAGAACAAGATGAAGAAGAAGATGATGAAAAAGAAGACAAAGAAGAAGGAGAAGAAGAAGAAAAAGATGAAGATGAAGAAAGGGAAAAAGACAAAGAAAACAAGTTGATGATGGAGAAGAAGAAGAAGAAGAAAAAGATGAAGATTAAGAAGAAGGAGAATAAGAAGAAGAAGAAGAAAAAGATGAAGGCAATGAAGAAGAAGAAGAAGAAAAAGAAGATGGAGTAGAAGAAGAAGAAGAAGGCAGCGACGAAGAAGATGAAGAAGAGGAGGAAGAAAATGACATTGAAGAAGAGGAAGACAGAGAAGAAGGAGAAGAAGAAGAAGAAGAAGGAAGAAGAAGAATAACAACAACAAAAAGAAGGAGAAAAAGAAGAATAACAACAACAAAAAGAAGGAGAAGAAGAAGAATACGGAGAAGAAGGAGAAGAAGGCAAAGAAGAAGAATAACAACAACAAAAAGAAGGAGAAGAAGAAGAATACGAAGAAGAAGGAGAAGATGGCAAAGAAGAAGAAGAAGAAGAAATAGAAGATGTAGAAAAAGAAGAAGTAGAAGAAGAAGGAGAGCAAAAGAAGAAGAAGAGGATGTTGTTGAAAAAGAAGATGAAGAAGAAGAAGAAAAAGTAGACAAAGAAGAAGAAGACGGAAGAGTCGAAGAAGAAGAAGCAGATGATGATGATTATGATGGAGAAGTAAAAGGAAATGAAGAAAAAGGCAAAGGAAGAGAAGAAGAAAAAGACAAAGGAGGAGGAGAAGAAGAAGAAAAAGAAGAACATGAAGAGGGAGAAGAAGAAGAAGAAGAAGAAGAAGAAGTAGTAGAAGAAGAAGAAGGTGAGAAGAAGAAGAACGAGAATAAGATTGAGAAGAAGTAAAGGAAGAAGAAGGAGTAGAAGATAAAGGAAAAGAAGTAGAAGAAGGAGAAGAAGAAGAAGAAGGAGAAGAAGAAGAAGAAGAAGAAGAACAAGAAGAAGAGGAAGAAGAAGAAGAAGATGAAGAAGAATAAGAAGAAGAACAAGAAGAAAATTAAGAGGAAGACAAAAAGAAGAAGAAGAACAAGATGAAGAAAAAGAAGAAGAAGAAGAAAAGGAAAAAGAAGAAGAAGGTGAAGAAGGAAAAGAAGAAGAAGAAGGAGAAGAAGAAGAACAAGAAGAAGATGGAATAAAAGAAAAAGGAGTAGAAGAAGAAGAAGAAGAAGAAGAAGAAGATGAAGAAGAAGACGATGAAGAAAAAGAAAAAAATGAAGTAGAAGAAGAAGATCAAAGAAGAAGAAGAAGAAGAAGAAGAAGAAGAAGTAGAAGTAGAAGAACAAGAAGAAGATGCAGAAGAATAATGCAAAGAAGTAGTAAAAGAACAAGAAGACGAAGAAGAAAAAGAAGAAGAAGAAGCAAAAGTAGAACAAGGTGGAGAAGAACAAGAAGTAGAAGTAGAAGAAGAAGAAGTAGTCGAAGAACAAGAAGTAGAAGAAGAAGAAAAAGAAGGAGAAGGAGAAGACGAAGAAGAAGGGGAAGAAAATGAGGAACAAAAAGATGAAGAAAAATAAGAAGAAAAAGTGCAAGATAAAGGAAAAGATGAAGAACAAGAAAACAAAGAA
>JAIUJO010001032.1:35000-40000 GCA_023846275.1 Vanilla planifolia
AAGAAGGCAAAAAAGTAAAAGAAGAAGAACAACAAGAAAATGATGATGATTAACATAAGGTAGAAGTAGAAGAAGAAGAAGAAGAAGAAGAAGAAAAGGAATAAAATGGAAAAGATGGAGGAGAAGATGAAGAACAAGAAGAAGATGATGAAAATGAAGGATAAGAAGGTGAAGTAGAAGAAAAAGAAGACAAAGAAGAAGGACAAGTAGAAATACAGGAAGAAGAAGAAGAAGACGAAGAAGGAGAAGAAGAAGAAGAATAAGAAGAAGAAAAAGAAGAAGAAGAAGATGATGATGAAGAAGAAGAAGAATAATAAGAATAACAATAACAATAAGAAGAAGAAAAAGAAGAAGAGGAAAAAGAGAAAGAAGAAGAAGAAGAAGAAGAAGAAGAAGAGAACAATTAATAAAAGGAAGAAGAAGAAAAAGAAGAAAAAGAAGAATAAGATAAAGAAGAAAAAAAAGGAGTAGATGAAGAAGAAGAAGATGAAAAATAAAGAAAAGATGATGAAAGAGAAGAAGATGATGAAGTAGTGGTGGAAGAAGAAGACGAGGAAGAAGTATAAGAAGATGGCATGATGATGAAGATGGAAAAGAAAATGAAGAAGAAGATTATGAGGAAGTGGAACAAGAAGAAGATGATGATGAAGAAGAAGAAGAAGAAAAAGATGAACAAAAAGAACAAGACGAACAAGAAGAAAATGTAGAAAAAGAAGATAATAAAATAGAAGAAAAAGAACAAGAAGAAGATGTAAAAGAAGAAGAAGAGGAAGAGAAAGAGAAAGAAGAAGAAGAAGAAGAAGAAGAAGAAGAAGAAGAGAAGAAGAAGAAGAAGAGGAAGAATAAGAAGAAGAAGAAGAAGAAGAAGCAGAAGAAGAAGAAGAACAACAACAATAAGAAGAAGAAGAAAAAGAAGAAAAAAATGAAGAAAAAGCAAAAGGAGAAGTCAAAGAACAACAAGAAGAAGAAGGTAGAGAAGAAGAAAACAAAGAAGTGGAAGAAGAAGAAGAAGAAGAGGAAGAAGATGAAGAAGAAGAAGAAGAAGAAGAAGAAGAAGATGAAGGGAAGAAGAAGAAGATGAAGAAGAACAAGAAGAAGAACAATGAGAAGAAGAAGAAGGAGAATTAGAAGAAGAACAAAAAGAAGAACATAAAGAAGAGGAAGAGGAAGAAGAAGAACAAGAAGAAGAAAAAGATGAATAAGAAAAAGAAGTGAAGTTCTTTGTGCTTTAGGAAATCCCGCAAGAGGGGGGTGAATTGTGGTAAATAAAATTTTTTGATTTTAGGTTTCAATTAAAAATTAAATCTATTTAAGCGCGAATAAGAAGAAATATAACACACAAGATTTTTAGGTGGTTCGACTCAAAATCGAGCCTACATCCACCCCCAATCGGTGTTGGGAAAAACAACACTAAAAATGCCAAGTTACAATCGAGGTTTTTCATACAGTTCACCTCAAACCTACTGGGGATTTTTCCTATGGCTAATCCCGAGCCTACTTGAGTTTTTACTGGCTCAACTCAAACCCCAGGCTTTTGCAAAATGCCGGGATGCCCTTACCCCAAAGAACAGAATACAAAAATTGGCAAAAACTTAAAAAAACTTGAAGTGAAATAAGAGGCACACACGATCGAAAAAATAGAGGAATAGAAATTAAGAGATTTTTGAAGCAGTAACCTTTACTTTTGGAATCCTTCTTGCGACTTTCTCTTTATGAAGTTGGAAGCACCGTATTCACTTGATTTTGCTCGAAGTCGTGATCTGAAGGCTTTGAGATCTTAGCAAAATATAACCTCTAGAAGTTCTTCAATCTTCCCTATTTATAGAGCTTAAATTTGAGCTCTAAAATCACTCCAACGGCTCTTAAAATCAACTTGCCGTTTGGGTAACGGACGAAAAATAGCTACCGTCCGATTCGGGCCCAAACACGGACGGCATGGATTGAATCTCGAATTTACCGTTTGAGATTAATCTCATCCGTTCGATCTGGGCAGGCTTGATCTGAGCAGTTGGATTCCACGCACGCTGTCTTATATGTATTAATAAAATGTGTTCTGACATAATTCAAATTAAAAAAAGTTTACCTCAATGGTTTCGCATCCTGGTGCATATTCGCACAGCCTGGGTTCGATTCTTCTGCATGTCATTTTAGGCTGAATAATCTCAGCAATCCGATCGCACTTGTTCTTCTGATTTCTTTGATAGTAACGTTGGAATTTAGTCCCACGTCAAAGAAAAATCATTACCATTGCGCTTTAAAACTAATTTGCTTCCTATCAAACTCGAGCCTCTTTGGGGTTGGCTCCCCCCTTCCTTGACCAGGATTACATCACCTGGTTCGGGTTAACTTGATATTGCACTGTTCCGTCGACGCCTGCGACCTGAAATTGTCGTGCTCTATTCGGCATTGCCTAGAACCTGAATTCCTTTGAACTATGGGCGCCCCTATTGGGTCAGCCTACCAAATTTTTAAATTTATTATTATTTTTTTTAATTCTAAATGCCTGGACGGGCCAGTGGTCGGGTAGGGTCGACCCGCCCAATGCTACAATGAAAATTCCCGAGAGTAACTCTATTTTAGGGTGTCTTGTGTGAATTTTTGTGCAAAAATTTTAAATATAAGTGTACCAAAATAATTTTATATTATCATAGTATTATAAGTTTTCTAAATGACTATGAAAAAAAATTCGTGAAAAATAATTCCTAAATAATTTTTAAAAAATCAAATACCAATGTCTATACTTTTTGTCGATAAAGCTTGGCCCAAAAATCAAAATTCAATAATTATTAATTTTATAACATTTTTAAATATTAATACTACTAGTGTGCCACATCATCTCAAAATTTGGACATATCAAATTTAAGAAAAATAAAAAGAAAATCAAGTATGAAAGTTTTAGTACATGTCTTCAATTTCCTTGAAGCTTGCCATGACTCCAAGAGCCTTGAAGACCACAATTTTAGGCATTTAAAGTTCATGGCTTATCTTAATTCAATATTAACAATTTTATTTAGAACAAGTCCATATGAAATATAAAAATTTATGCTCGACTCATCAAACACAAGGGTGTAACAAGAAGGAGAAGAAGAAGAAGAAGTTGGAGAAGAAGAAGAAGAAGAAGGAGAAGGAGAAGAAGAAGAAGAAGATGGAGAAGAAAAAGAAGTAGAAGATGATGAAGAAGAAGATGATGAAGTGGAACAAGAAGAAGAAAAAAAGAAGATGATGATGAAGAAGAAGATGAAAAAGGGGAAGAAGAGGAAGAAGAAGAAGAAGAAGAAGAAAAGGAAGAAGAAAAAGAAGAAGAAGAAGAATAAATAAGTAGAAAAAGAAGAAGAGGAAGCTAAAGTAGGAGATGTAGATAAAGAAGAAGCAGAAGAAGAAGAAGAAAAAGAATAGGAAAAGATGAAGATGAAAATGAAGAAGATGATGAAGAAGGAGTAGAAGAAGGAGGAGAAGAAAAAGAATAAGAAGAAGAAGAAGGAGAAGAAGAAGAAGAAGAAGATGATGAAGAAGAAGAAGGCCAAGAAGATGACGAAAAAGAAGAAGAAGAAGAAGATGATGATGAATATTTACACGAAGAAGAAGAAGAACAAGAATAAAGAAAACAACAACAAGAAGAAGAACAAGAAGAAGAAGGGAAAGAAGAAGTAGTAGTAGAAGAAGAAGAAGAAAAAGAAGAAGAAGAAGAAGTTGAAGAAGAAGAGGAAAGAGAAGTGGGAGAAGAAAAAGAAGATGATGAAAAAGAAAAAGGGAAAGAAGTAGAAGAAAAAGGGAAAGAGGAAGAAGAAGAAGGTGAAGAAGAAGAGGAAGAAGAAGAAGAAGAAGGAGAAGAAGTAGTATAAGACGAAGAAAATGAAGAAGAATAAAAAGGCGAAGAAGAAGAAGATGAAAAAGTTAAAAAAAAGAAGACAAAGAAGAAGATGAAGAAGAAGAAGAAGGCAAAGATGAAGCAGAAGATGAAGAAGAAGAAGAAGGCAAAGATGAAGCAGAAGATGAAGAAGAAGAATTAGAAGAAATAAAAGAGAAAGAAGAAGAAGAAGAAGGAAAATATTATTAGTAATAATATGAAGAAGAGAAAGAAGAAGAAAACAAAGAAGAAGAAGAGGAAGAAGAAGTTGATTAGAAAGTAGTAGTAAAGGAAGAAGAATAAGAAGAAGGAGTGGAAGAATAGGAAGAAGAAGAAAAAGAAGAAAAAGAAGAGGAAGACGAACAAGAAGAAGAAGAAGAAGAAGAAGAATAACAACAACAATAAGACAAAGAAGAAGAAGAAGAAGCAGAATAAAAAGAAGAAGAAGATGAGGAAGAAGAAGAAGAAAAGAAGAAGAAGATGAAGGAATAGAAGAAGGAGAAGAAGAAGAAGAAGAAGTAGAAGAAAAAGAAGAAGAGCAGGAAGAAGAAGAAGAAGAAGAAGAGGAAATAGAAAAATAAGAAGATGGAGAAGAAGACGAAGATGATGAGGAAGAAGAAGATGATGATAACAAAATAAAAGAAGAGAAAGAAGAAGAAGAAAATGATGATGAAGAAGAAGAAGGCGATGATGAAGAAGAAGAAGAAGAAGTAGAAGAAGAAGAAGAAGAAGAGGAAGGAAAGAAGAAGAAGAGGAGGAGGAAGAAGAAGAAGAAGAATAATAATAATAATAATAATAATAAGAGGAAGAAGAGGAACAAGAAGAAGAAGAAGAAGAAGAAGAAGAGGAAGAGGAAGAAGAAGAACAAGTAGAAGAAAAA
The DNA here is from genome assembly GCA_023846275.1 of Vanilla planifolia. Lineage (NCBI taxonomy): Eukaryota > Viridiplantae > Streptophyta > Magnoliopsida > Asparagales > Orchidaceae > Vanilla > Vanilla planifolia. The sequence continues at coordinate 39,728 of JAIUJO010001032.1, forward strand.
GTAGAGGAAGAAGAAGAGGAAGAAGAAGAAGAAGAAGAAGAAGAAGGAGATTTAGAAGAAGATTAAGGAGAAGAAGGAGTTGAAGAAGAACGAGGAGAAGAAGAAGAAGAAGAAGTAGGAGAAGAAAAAGAAGAAGGAGAAGAAGAGGAAGAAGAGGAAGAAGAATAAAAAGAAGATGATGATGATGATGATGAAGAAGAAGAAGAAGAGGAAGGAGAAGAAGCAGAAGAAGAAGAAGAAGAAGAAGAAGAGGAAGAAGAAGGAGAAGCAGGA
>JAIUJO010001032.1:47500-55000 GCA_023846275.1 Vanilla planifolia
AAGAAGAAGAAAACAGACAAGAAGAAGAAGAAGAAGAAGAATAAAAAGAAGAAGATGAAGAATAAGAAGATGAAGAGGAAGAAGAAGACGAAGAAGAAGAAGAAGAGGAAAAAGAAGAAGAAGAAGAAGAATAAGAATATGATGACGAAAAAGAACAAGAAATAGAATAAGGAGAAGAAGAGAAAGAAGGAGAAAAACACACACTAGAAGCAAAAGAAGAAGAAGAAGAAGAGGAATAAGTAGAAGAAGAAGAAGAAGAAGAAGAAGAAGAAGAAGAAGAAGAAGACGGAGGTGAAGAAGCGGAGAAGGAAGAAGAAGAAGAAGAAGAAAAAGAAGAAGAGGAAGAAGAAGAAGAAGAAGACGAAGAAGAAGATAACGAAGTAGGAGAAGAAGTAAAAGACGAAGAAAAAGAAGACTAAGATGGAGAATACAAATAAGTAAAAAAAAATATGACGAAGAAGAGAAGAAGAAGAAGAAGAAGAAGAAGAGGAAGAAAAGGAGGAAAAAGAACAAGATGACAAAATAGAAAACAATGAAGTGAAAAAAGAACAACAAGAAGCATAAGAAGAACAAGATGAAGAAGAAGAGGAAGAAGAAAAAGAAGAAGTAGGAGAATAAGAAGAAGAAGAATTAAAAGAAGAAGAGGTACAAGAAGAAGAAGAAGAAGAAGAAGAAGAAGAGGGAGAAGAAGAAGATGAAGAAGGCAAAGAAGAAGAAGAAACGGAAGAGGATGAAGAAGAACACGAAGAAGATGAAGAAGATGAACAATACGACGAAGAAGAAGCTGAACAAGAAGAAGAAGATGAAGAAGAATTAGAAGAAGAAGAAGAAGAAGAAGAAGAAGAAGAAATCAAAGAAGACGAAGAAGAAGAACGAGAAACAAAGAACAAGAAGAAGATGACGAAAAAGAAGAAGAAGACAAACAAGAAGAAGATAAAGTAGAAGAAGAAGAAGCGGACCAAGAAGAAGAAGAAGATGAAAACACGACAATGAAGAAGTAGATGAAAAAGAACAAGAAGATGAAGAAGAAGAAGAAGATTAAGAAGAAGCAAAAAATGAAGTACAAGAAGAAGAAAAAGAAGTACAATAAGAAGAAGTAGAATATGTAGAATAATAATAATAATAATAATAATATTAATAATAATAAGATGAAGAAGAAGGAGAAGAAGAAGAAGAAGAAGTAGAAGAAGAAGAAAAAGAAGAGGGAGAAGAAGCCTGAGAATTAGAAGATAAAGAAGAAGAAGATGAACAAGAAGAAGAAGTTGATGAAAAGAGGAAAAAGAAGAAGAAGAAGAAGAAGAAGTGGAAGAAGAAGACAAAGAAGAAGTGGAAGAAGAAGACAAAGAAGAAGAAGTAGACAAAAAAGAAGAAGAGGAAGAAGAGGAAGACAAAGAAGAGAAGGACGATGAAGTCAAAGAAAAAGTAGAAGATGAAAACGAAGAAGAAGAAAAGGGCAAGAAAAAGAAAAGTTGAAGAACAAGAGGAAGAGGAAGAAGAAGAAGTAGAAGAAGAAGAAGAAGAAGAAAACAAACATGATGAAGAAGAAGAAGAACGACAATAACGACAAGACAAAGAAGAAGATGATGAAGAAGAAGAAGAAGAAGAAGAAAAAGTAGAAGAATAAAAAGAAGACGAAAAAGAAGAAGAGGAAGAGGAAGAGGAAGAATAAGAAGAGGAAGAAGAAGAAGAAGAAGAAGAAGAAGAAGATGATGATGATGATGATGAAGAGGAAGATGAAGTAGAGTAAGAAAATGAAAAAGTAGAAGTAGAAGAAGAAGAAGAAGAAGAAGAAGACAAAGAAGAAGAACATGATGATGAAGAAGAAGAGGAGGTAGAAGAAGAAGAAAGAAGAAGAAGAAAAAGGCGAAGAAGAAGAAAACGAAGAAAAAGATGAGGTAAAAGTAGAAAGAGAAGAAGAAGCGGAAGAAGGAGAAGTAGGAGAAGAATAAGAAAAAGATGGAGTAGAAGAAGAAAAAGAAGAAGAAGAAATCAAGAAGAAGAAGAGGAAGAAGTAAAGGAAGAAGAAGAGGAAGAAGAATAAAAAGTAGAAGAAGAACAAGTAAAAGACGAATAAGTAGTAATAAAACAAGAAGAAGAAGAAGAAGAAGAAGAGGAAGAAGAAGAAAAAGTGGAAGAATAAATAGGAGTAGGGTAGACGAAGAAGTAGAAGAAGAATAAGAAGAAGAATTAGAAGAGGAGGATGAAAAAGAAGAATAAGAAGTAGAAGAAGGAGAAGATGATGATGAAGAAGAAGAAGACGAAGAACAGTTAGAAGATAATAAAATAAAAGAAGAAGAAAAGGAAGAGAAAGGATAAGAAGAAGATAAAGAAGAAGAAGAAGATGAAGATGAAGAAAACGAGGAAAAAGAGAAGAAAAAGAAGACGAAGTAGATGAAGTAGAACAAGGAGAAGAAGTTAAAAGAGATGATGAAGAAGAAGAAGAAGAAAAAGAATAAGAAGAAGATGATGATGATGAATACTAAGAATAAGAAGAAGAAGAAGAAAAATAAGAAGAAGACGAATAAGAAGATGAAGATGAATAAGAAGAAGACAAAGAAGAAGAAGAAGATGAAGAAGAAGAAAAAGAAGAAGTCAAAAACAAAGAAGAAAAAGAAGAAAAGAAGAAGAAGAAGACGAGGGAAAAAAACAAAAATAAGTAGAAGAAGAAGATGAAGTTGAAGAATAAGAAATAGAAAACGAAAATAAGTAGAAGAAGAAAAAGAAAAAGAGGAAGAAGAAGAAGTTAAAGAAGAAGAAGAAGAAGGAGTAGAAAGAGAAGAAGACAAAGAAGAAAAGGAAGAAGAAGAAGAAGAAGAAGAAGACAAAGAAGAGGAAAAAAGGCCTAAAAGAAGAAGAAGAAGTCAAAAAAGTAAACGAAGAAGAAGAAGATGAAGAAGAAGAAGTAGAAGAAGGAGAAGAAGAAGAAGAAGAAGAAGAAGAAGAAGAAGGCAATGAAGACAAAGAAGTAGAAGAAGAAGTTGATGGAGAAGCAGAAGGGAAAGAAGAAGTAGAAGAGAAAGAAGAAGAAGTGGGAGAAGAAGAAGAAATGAAAAAAGATGAAGAAAAAGGGAAAGAAGAAGAAGAAGAGGAAGAAGAAGAGGGAGAAGAAGGACAAGATGAAGAACAGAAAGAAGAGGAAGAAGTAGAAGAATAAGAAGAAGGAGAAGAAGAAAACAAAGAAGCAGAAGAAGAAGAAGACGAAGAAGAAGACGAAAAAGATGCAGAAGAAGTAGACGAAGACAAAGAAGCAAAAGAACAAGAAGAAGAAGAAGAAGAGGAAAATGCGAAGATTTAGAAGAACACATTGAAGAAGAAGAAGATGATTAGAAAAAGAAGAAGATGATGATGAAGGTGAAGAAGAACAAGAAGAAGTAGAAGAAGATAAAGAAGTGGAGGAAGAAGAGGAAGAAGAACAAAAAAAAGATAATGAAGAAGAAGTAAAACAGGAAGAAGTGGAAGTCAAGGAAGAAGAAAACGAGGAAGTGGAAAAAGAAGAAGATGACATAGAAGAAGAAGAATGAGAAGATCAAGATGAAGAAGAAGAGGAGGAGGAAGAAGAAGTAGAAGAAGAAAGAGAATAAGAAGAAGAAGAAGTAGAAGGAGAAGAAGAAGAAGAAGTCAAAGAAGTGGAAGAAAAAGAAGATGAAAAAGAAGAAGATGAAGAAGATAAAGAAAAAGAAAAAGAAGAAGAAAAGGAAGATGAAAATGAAGAAGAAGAAGAAGAAGAAAAATAATAAGAAGAAGAAATCGAAGAAGAAGAAGAAGAAGATTGAGAAGTAGAAGAAGAAGATGAAGAAGTTGAAGATTAAGGAGGAGAAGAAGAAGAAGAAAAAGATGAAGAAAAAGGAGAGGAAGGAGAAGAAGAAGAAGAAGAAGAAGAAGAAGAAGAAGAAGAAGATGAAGTCAAAGAAGAGGAAGAAGAAGAAGAAGAAGAAGAAGAAGAGGAAGAAGGAGAAGAATTAGAAGAAGATGAAGAAGAAGTGGAAGAAGAAGTAGAAGAAAAAGGAGAAGAAGGAGAAGAAGAAGAAGAAGAAGAAAATGATTAGATGAAGAAGAAGAATGAGAAGACGAAGAAGAAGGAGAAGAAGAAGAAGAAGAAGAAGAGAAAGAAGATAAAGAAGACGAGGAGGAGGAAGAAGAAGAAGAAGAGGAAGAAGATATTGAAGAAGAATTAAAAGAGGAAGAAGTAGGTGATGAAGAAGAAGAAAACGAAGCAGTGGAAAAAGAAGACGACGACGACAAAGAAGAAGAAGAATAAGACGATCAGGGCGAAGAAGAAAAGGAAGGGGAAGAAGAAGAAGAAGAAGAAGAAGAAGAAGAAGAAGGAGAATATGAAGAAGAAGAAGAAGAACAAGAAGAAGAAGAAAAGAAGTAGAAGATGAGCTGAAGAAGAAGAAGAACAAATAGAAGAACAAGAAGGAGAAGTAGAAGGAGATGAAGGAAAAGAAGATGATGAAGAAGAAGTAGAAGAATAAGAAGAGGAAGAGGAAAAGAAGTTGAAGAAGATTATGATGATGATGATGATGAAGAAGAAGAAGAGGAAGAAGAGTTAAAAGATGATAAATTAAAAGTAGTAAAAGAAGAAGACGAAGAAGGAGCCAAAGTCAAAGAAGAACAAGAAGAAGATGAAGAAGAAGACAAGGAAGAAGAAGAAGAAGAAGGCGAAGAAGAAGACGAAGAAGAAGATGAAGAAGAAGAAGAAGGAGAAGGAGAAGGAGGAGAAGAAGGAGAAGAAGAAGAAGAAGATGATGATGACAAAGAAAAAGGAGACAAAGGAGAAGAGGGAGAAGTAGGAGAAGAAGAGGAAAAAGAAGAACTAGTAGTAGAAAAAGAAGAAGAAAAGAGTTGAAAGAAGCGAAAGACAACGAAGAAGAAGAAGTAGACGAAGACAAAGAAGAAGAAGAAGAAGAAAAAGAAGAAAAAGAAGAAGGTGAAGAAGACGAAGAATTACCTGAAGACGAAGAGGAAGAAGAAGAAGAAGAAGAAAAGATTACAAGAACAAGAAGAAGATGATGAGGACGAAGAAGAAGAGAAAATGAAGAAGAAAATGAAGAAGAAGAAGAAAATGATAAAGAAGAGGGGGAAGAAGAAGAAGAAAAAGAAAGCGAAGAAGTGGAAAGAAACAAGACGAAGAAGAAGAAGAAGAAGAATAGGAAGATCAAGACGAAGAAGAAGAGGAAGAAGAAGAAGAAGAAGAAGAAGAAGAAGAAAAAGAAGGAGAAGAAGATGAAATTGATGAAGAAGAAGAGAATGAAAACGAAGACAAAGAAGAGGAAGAACAAGATGAAGCAGAGAAACACAAAGAAGAAAAAGATGAAGATGAAGAAAAAGAAGAGGAAGAAAAGAAGGAGAAGAAGAAGAGGAAGAAGAAGATGAAGAACAAGAAGGAGAATAAGAAATAGAAGAAGATGATGTAGAAGAAGGCAAACATGAAGAAAATGAAGACGAAGAAGAAGAACAATAAGAATATGAGGAAGAAAAAGAAGAAGAAGAAGAAGACAAAGGAGGGGGAAGAGCAGGAGGAGAAGAAGATGAAGAAGATGAAGAAGAAGGCGAACATGAAGATAAAGAAAAAGAAGAAGAAGAAGAAGATGCACAAGAACAACAAGTAGATGAGGAAGAAGAAGATGAAGAAGAAAAAGTTGAAGAAGTAGTAGAAGAACAAGAAGTAGAAGAGGAAGAAGTAGAAGAAGAAAAGAAGAAGAAGAAGAAGAAGAAAAAGAAGATGAAGAAGATGATGAAGATGAAGTAGAAGAAGAAGAAGTAGAACAAGAAGAAGATAGAGAAGAAGGAGAAGAGGTAGAAGAAGTGGTAGAAGAAAATGTAGGAGAAGAAGAGGAAGATGAAGAAGAAAAAGTAGAGGAGGAAGAAGAAGAAGAAGAGAACAAGGAGAAGAAGAAGAAGAATAAGTCGATGGAATCGAAGAAAAAGAAGATGACGAAGAAGTAAAGTAGTTCACAAAGAAGAAGAAGAACAAGAATAAGAATAAGTAGTTGAAAAAGAAGAAGAAGAAGAAGTAGAAAAGAAGAAGAAAATGAAAAAGAAGAAATAGGAGAAGAAAAAGAAGAAAAAGATGAAGAAGAAGTAGTAGTAGTAGAAGAAAAAGAAGAAGAACAAGAAGACGAACAAGAAGAAGACTAAAATGAAGAAGAAGAAGGAGAAAGAGAAGAAGACGAAGAAGGAGAAGAAGAAGAAGAAGAAGAAGAAGAAGAGAAGACAAAGAAGATGAAGAAGAAGAAGACGAATAAGAGGAAGAAGAAGAAGAGGAAGAGAAGAAGATGAGGAAGATAAAAAAAAAGAAAAAGAAGAATGAGAAGAAGATGATGGAGAAGAAGAAAAATAAAAAGAAGAAGAGGAAAACGAAGAAGATGAAGAAGAAGAAAAAGAAAAAGAGGAAGAAGAAGGCATATAGGAAGATGAGAAAGATGAAGTAGGAAAAGAAGAAAAACTAGAAGAAGAAGTGGAAGACGAACGAGAAGAAGAAGTAGAAGGCGAAGAAGAAGAACAAGAAGAAGTTAGAAGAGAAGAAGAAAAAGAAGATAATGATGATGAATACTAAGAATAAGAAGTAGAAAAGAAGAAAAAGAAGACGAAGACGAACAAGAAGATGAAGAAGAAGAAGAAAAATAAGACGAAGAAGAGGTGAAGGCATAGAAAAAGAAGAAGAAGGGGAAGAAAAAGAAGAAGAAGATGAAGATGACAAAGGCGAACAAGAGGAAGAAGAAGATGATGATGATTAAAAAGTGGTAGAAGAAGAAGAAGATGAAGAAGAGGATGATGAAGAAAAAGAAGAAGAAAAAGATGAAAAAAAAGTCAAAATCAAAGAAGAAGAGAAAAGGAAGAAGAAGAAGGCAAAGAAAAAGAACAAGAAAAGGATGAAGAAGAAGATGAACTTGAAGAAAAAGAAGAAGAAAAGAAGTAGGAGAAGAACAAGAAAAAGGGGAAGGAGAAGAAGAAGAAGACAAAGAAGTAGAAGAAGTTGAAGAAGAAGAAGAGGAAGTAGTAGAAGAGGATGAAGAAGGAGAAGAAGAAGGAGAAGAAGGAGAAGAAGAAGAAGAACAAAACAATGAAGAAAGAAAAAGAATAAGGGGAAGAAGAAGGCACAGAAGAAGAAGAATTTGAAAAAGAAAAAGAAGAAGAAGAAGATGAAGAAGAAGAAAAAGAAGAAGAAGAAGAAGAAGAAGAAGAAGAAGAAAAGGAAGAACAAAGAAATAGAAGGAGAAGGCAAAGAAGACAAAGAAGAAGAAGAAGAAGAAGAAGAAGAAGAAATTGAAGGAGAAGAAGAAGAACAAGAGGAAGAAGAAGAAAGGGAAGTGGAACAAGTTGAAGAAGAAAAAAAGAAGATAAGGAAATATATGAAGAAAAAGGGCTAGAAGAAGAAGAAGAAGAAGAAGAAGGAGAAGAAGAAAAAGATGATGAAGATGAAGAAGAAGAAAAAGGACAAGAAAAAAATGAAGAAGCAGAAAAAGAAGAAGACGAAGAAGAAGAAGAAGAAGAAGA
>JAIUJO010001032.1:60000-67500 GCA_023846275.1 Vanilla planifolia
GGAATAATGAGAAGAAGAAAATGAAGAAGTAAATGAAGAAGAATAAAAGGAAGAAGATGGAGCAGAAAAAAAGAAGAGGAACAAAAGATGATGAAGATGAACAAGAAAAAGAAGAATAAGAAGAAGAAGAAGAAGAAGAAGAAGAAGTACATGAAGAAAACGACGAAGAAGAGGAAGAAAAAGACGATGTTGATTGAGAAGGAGAAGAAGAAGAAGAAGAAGAATAAAAGAAGAAGAAATGGAAGAAGAAGAAGAAGAGAAAGAAGAAGACGAAGTAGAAGAAGGTGACGAAGAAGAAGAAGAGAAAGAGGAAGAATAAGAAGACAAAGAAGAAAAAGAAGAAGGCAAAGAAAAAGTAGTAGTAGTAGTAGTAGAAGAGGAAGAAGAAGACAAAGAATAAGAAGAAGAAGAAGAGGAAGAGGAAGAAGAAGAAGAAGATGGTGATGATGATGTTGAAGAAGATGAGGAAGATAAAGAAGAAGAAAAGGATGATGAAGATGATGATGCTGAAGAAGCTGAAGAAGAGGAGGAGAAGGAGGAGGAGGTGGAGGAGCACGAGGAAAAAAAATAAGAAGAACAAAGAGTTGAAATTGAATAATAAGAGGAAGAAGAAGAACAGGAATAAAAAGGAGGAGAAGAAGAAGAAGAAGAAGAAGAAAAATATGGAGAAGAAGAAAAAAAATATGGAGAAGGATTAGAAGAAGAAGAAGAAGAAGGAGAATAAGAAGAAGAAGAAGAGAAAAAGAGGAAGAAGAAGAAGAAGACAAAGAGGAAGAGGAAGAAAAAGAAGAAGAACAAGAAGAAGAAGAAGAAGAAGAAGAAGAAAATGAAGAAGAAGAAGAAGGACAAGTAACGAAGAAGAAGAAGAAGAAGACAAAGAAACAGATTCCTAAGAAAAAGAAGAAGAAGACGAAATAGAAGAACGGCGAGAAAAAGAAGAAGAAGAAGTCAAAGAAAAAAATGTACAAGAAGAAGAGGAACGAGAAGAAGAAGAAGAAGAAGAAGAGCAAGAAGAAGAAGAAGAAGCAAAAGAAGAAAAAGAAGAAGAGGAGGAAGAAGAAGGAATAAAAGGTGAAGAAGATGGAGAAGAAGAAGAGGTGCAAGAAGAAGAAGAAGAAGAAGAAGAAAAAGAATAAAAAGAAGAAGAAGAAGAAGAAGAAGAAGAGGAAGAAGAAAAGAAGAAGAAAAAGAAGAAGTAAAAGAAGAAGAAGAAGAAGGAGAAGATGGCGAAGAAGAAAAAGAACACGAAGTGGAAGAAGAAAAAGATGAAGAAGAAGAAGAAGAAGAAGAAGACGAAGAAGAAGTTGAAGAAGAAAAAGAAGGAGACCAAGGAGAAGAAAAAGAAGAAGGAAAAGAGGGAGTAAAAGAATAAGAAGAAATGGAGGTATAAACAGAAGTAGACAAAGAAGAAGAATAAGAAGAAGAAGAAGAAGATTAAGAAGAAGAAGAAGAAGGAGGGGGAGAAGGAGAAGAAGAAGAAGAAGTAGAAGAAGAAGAAGAAGAAGAAGGACAAGAAGAAGAAGATGAACAAGAAGATTGGAAGACGAAGAAGAAGAAGAAAATGATGATGAAGAAGAAGAGGATAAAGAAGGAGGAAGAAAAGAAGAAGAAGGAGATGATCATGAAGAAGATGTAAAAGAGGAAGAAGTTGAAGTCGAAGTAGAAGAAAACGAAGAAATGGAAAAAGAACAAGACAACGAAGAGGAAGAAGAAGAAGAAGAAATTAAAGGTCAAGATGAAGAACAAGAGGAAGTAGTAGAAGAAGAAGAAGTAGTAGAAGAAGAAGAAGAACAGGAAGAAAAAGAAGAAGTAGAAGTAGAAGGAGATGAACAAAAGGAACAAGAAGAAGAAGAAGAAGAAGAACAAGATGTAATCGAGGATGAAGAAGAAGAAGAAGAAGGCAAAGAAGAAGAAGAAGAAGAAGAAGAAGAAGTAGACTAAAATTAAGAAAAAGAAGGAGAAGAAGAAGAAAAAGAAGAATAGAAGAAGACAAAGAAGAATAAGAAGAATAAGTAGTAGAAGAAGAAGGAGAAGAAGGAGAAGAACAGCAAGAATAAGAAGAAGAAAAAAAAGACGAATGAGAAGAAGATGAAGAAGATAAAGATAAAGAAAAAGAAGAAGAAGAAGAGGAAGAAGAAAAAGACAAAGATGAAGAAGAAAAATAATTAGAAGAAGAATTAATCGAAGAAGAAGAAGAAGAAAGGGAAGTACAAGAAGAAGATGAAGAAGGAGAAGGAGAAAATGAAGAAGGGGAAGAAGAAGAAGAAGAAGATGATGATGATAAAGAAAAAGGAGAGGAAGGAGAAGATGAAGTAGTAGTAGAAGAACAAGAAGAAGCAAAAAAAGAACAAGAAAAAGTGTTCAAAGACAAGGAACATAAAGAAGAAGAAGAAGAAGAAGAAGACAGAGACGAAGACGAAGAAGAAGAAGAAGAAGAAGAAGAAGAAGAAGAAAAGGAAGAAGAAGAAGAGTTCGAAAAAGACAAAGAAGAAGTAGAAAAAGAAGAAGAAGATTAGAAGAAGAAGATGATGAAGATGAAGAAGAAGAAGAAGACGAAGAAGAAGAAGAGGAAGAAGAAGAAGAGGAAGAAGAAGAATAAGAAGAAGATGAAGAAGATAAAGAAGACAAGAAGGATGAGGAAGAAGAAGAAGAAGAAGAAGATGAAGAAGATAATGAACAAGAAGTAAAAAAGGAAGAAGTAGAAGATGAAGAAGAAGAAAACGAAGAAGTAGAAAAAGTAGAAGACGACGAAGAAGAAGAAGATGATCATGACAAAGAGGGAGAGGAAGAGGAGGAAGAAGAAGAAGAAGAAGAAGAGGAAAAAGAACAAGAAGAAGAAGTCGAAGGAGATGAAGAAGAAGAAAAAGAGGAAGATGACGAAGAAGAAGCAGAAGAATAATAATAATAATAACAAGAAGAAGAAGAAGAAAAGGAGAAGAAGATGAGGAGAAGAAAAAGTACAAGAAAAACAAGAAGAAGAAGAAGTAGAATAAGATGAAGAAAAATAAGAAGAAGAAGAAGAACAACAACAACAACAAGAAGTAGTTGAGGAAGAAGAAGATGAAGAAGAAAAATAAGAAAGAAGAAGATGATGAAGAAGAAGAAGTCTGAAATAAAGAAGAAGAAGTCTGAAATAAAGAAGAAGAAGAAGAAGAAGAAGAGAAGAAGACAAAGAAGAGGTGGAAGAAGAAGGCAAAGAAGAAGAAGACAAAGAAGAGGAAGAAAAAGAAGGAAAAGAAGAAGATGAAGAAGATATAGGTAAAGAAAAAGAAGAAGAAGAGGAAGAAGAAAAAGATGAAGAAGAAAAATACGAAGAAGAAATTGAGGAAGAAGAAGAAGAAGAAGATGGAAAACGGGAAAAGAAAAGAAGTAGATGATGATCGTGATAACGATCATGAAGAAGAAGAGGAAGAAGAAAAAGAAGAAGAAGAAGAAGAAGAAGAATAAGAAGTAGAAGAAGAACAACAACAAGAATAAGAAGTGGAAGTAGTAATAGAAGAAGAAAGAGAAAAAGAAGACAAAGAAGTGGAAGAAGAAGAAGAAGAGGAAGAAAAGAAGAAGAAGAAGAAGAAGAAGAATAGGAAGAAAAAGGGAAGAAGTAGTAGTAGAAGAAGAAGAACAAGAAGAAGAAGTGGAAGATGAAGATGAAGATGAAGAAGTGGAAGAAGAAGACGAAGAAGAAGAAAAAGAAGAAGAAGAAGAAGAAGACTACGATGATGAAGAAGAAGATGCTGAAGAAGTAAAAGAAGAAGTTGAAGAAGAAAAAGAAGATGAACAAGAAGAAGAAGAGGAAGATTAAGAGGAATAAGGAGAAGAAGAAAATGCAGAAGTAGACGAAGAAGAATAAAAGGAAGAAGATGGAGTAGAAAAAAAGAAGAGGAACAAAAGATGATGAAGATGAACAAGAAAAAGAAGAATAAGAATAAGAAGAACAAGTAGAAGAAGAAGAAGAAGTAGATGAAGGAAACGAAGAAGAAGAGGAAGAAAAAGACAATGATGATGATGGAGAAGAAGAAGAAGAAGAAGAATAAAAGAAGAAGAAGAAAAGGAAGAAGAAGAACAATAGAAAGAAGATGACAAGTAGAAGAAGATGACGAAGAAAAAGAAGAGAAAGAGGAAGAATAAGAAGAGTAAGAAGAAAAAGAAGAAGAATGGCAAAGAAAAAGTAGTAGTAGTAGAAGAAGAAGAAGAAGTAGAAGAAGAAGAAGAGGAAGAGGAAGAAGAAGAAGAAGATGGTGAAGATGATGATGAAGAAGTTGAAGTAGATAAAGAAGAAGAAGAAGAAGAAAAATATGGAGAAGAAGGATAAGAAGAACAAAAAGAAGATGAAGAAGAAGAAGAAGAAGAAGAAGAAAAAGATGAAGAAGAAGAAGAAGATGATGAAGAAGAAGAAGAAGCAAGAGAAGAATAAGAAGAAGAAGAAGAGAAGAAGAGGAAGAAGAAGAAGAAGAAGAAGAGGAAGAGGAAGAAGAGGAAGAAGAAGAAGAAGAAGACCAAGAAGAAGAAAAAGAAGAAGAAGAAGGACAAGTAACGAAGAAGAAGGCAAAGAAAAAGATTCCTAAGAAAAAAAGGAAGAAGAAGACGAAAAGGAAGAATAGGGAGAAAAAGAGGAAGAAGTCAAAGAAAAAGATGTACAAGAAGAAGAGGAACAAGAAGAAAAAGAAGAAGAAAATGAAGTGGAAGAATAAGAAGAAGAAAAGGAAGAAGAAGAAGAAGAAGCAAAAGAACAAAAAAACGAAGTGGAGGAAGAAGAAGGAATAAAAGGTGAAGAAGAAGGAGAAGAAGAGGAGGTGCAAGAAGAAGAAGAAGAATAATAAAAAGAAGAAAAAGAAGAAGAAGAAGAAGAAGAAGAAGAAAAGAAGAAGAAAAAGAAGTAGAAGAAGAAGAAGAAGAAGAAGAAGAAGAAGGAGAGGATGGCGATGAACAAAAAGATGAAGTAGAAGAAGAAGAAGAAGAAGAAGAAGAAGAAAAAGAAAGAGACGAATGAGAAGAAAGAGAAGAAGAAGGAAAAGAGGAAATAAAAGAATAAGAAGAACAAATGGAGGTATAAACAGAAGAAGACGAAGAAGAAGAAGACAAAGAAGAAGAATAAGAAGAAGAAGAAGAAGAAGAAGAAGAAGATTAAGAAGAAGAAGAAGAAGAAGAAGAAGAAGATGATGATGACGAAGAAGAAGAAGAAGAAGAAAAAGATAATAACGAAGAAGAAGATGATGACGAAGAAGGAGAAAAAGAAGAAGAAGAAGAAGTAGAAGAAGAAGAAATCAAAGAAGACAAAGAAGAAGAACAAGAAACAAAGAACAAGAAGAAGAAGACGAACAAGAAGAAGATGAAGTAGAAGAAGAAGAAGCGAACCAAGAAAAAGAAGAAGATGAAAACACGACGATGAAGAAGTAGAAGAAGAATAAGAAGCAGATGAAGAAGAAGAAGAAGAAGAAGAAGATGAAGATGAAGAAGAAGTAGAAAAAGAAGTACAAGAAGAAGAAGAAAAAGAAGTACAATTTGAAGAAGTAGAAGATATAGAACAACAATAATAATAACAATAATAGTGATAATAATTATAATAATATTAATAATAAGGTGAAGAAGAAGGAGAAGGAGAAGTAGAAGAGGAAGAAGTAGAACAAGAAGTAAAAGAAAAGGGAGAAGAAGCCTGAGAAATAGAAGACAAAGAAGAAGAAGTCGAAAAGAGGAAGAAGATGAAGAAGAAGAGCAGGAAGAAGAAGACAAAGAAGAAAAAGAAAAAGAAGAATAAGACGAAGGTGATGGAGACGTTGACGAAGAATAAGAAGTAGATGTAGATGAAAAAGAAGATGAAGAAGTCAAATAAGAAGAAGATGAAGAGGAGGAAGACAAAGAAGAGAAGGACGATGAAGTCAAAGAAAAAGTAGAAGACGAAAACGAAGAAGAAGAATAAGGGCAAGAAAAAGAAAAGTTGAAGAACAAGAAGAAGAGGAAGAAGAAGAAGAAGTAGATGAAGAAAAAAAAGAAGAAAATAAAAAAGAAGAAGAAGAAGAAGAAGAACAAAAAGAAGAAGAACAACAATAACAAGAAGAAGAAGAAGAAGAAGAAGATGAAGGAGAAGAAGAAGAAGAAGAAGAAGAAAAAGTAGAAGAATAAAAACAAGAAGTCGAAAAAGAAGAAGAAGAACAAGAGGAAGAATAAGAAGAGGAAGAAGAAGAAGAAGATGACGATGATGATGATGATGATGAAGAGGAAGATGAAGTGGAGTATGAAAATGAAAAAGTAGTAGAAGAAGAAGAAGTAAAAGAAGAAGACAAAGAAGAAGAAGAACATGATGGTGAAGAAGAAGATGAGGTAGAAGAAGAAGAAAGAAGAAGAAGAAGAAGAAGACGAAGAAGAAGAAAACGAAGAAAAAGTTGAGGTAAAAGTAGAAAGAGAAGAAGAAGAAGAGGAAGGAGAAGGAGAAGAATAAGAAGAAGGAGAAGAAGAAGAAAAAGAAGAAGAAGAAGATCAGGAAGAAGAAGATTTAGGAGAGGAAGAAGAAGAGGAAGAAGAGGAAGAAGAAGAGGAAGAACAAGAGGAAGAAGAAGAACAAGAACAAATAAAAGACGAATAAGTAGTAATAAAAGAAGAAGAAGAAGAGGAAGAAGAAGAAAAAGTAGACGAATAAATAAGAGTAGGAGTAGACAAAGAAGTAGAAGAAGAATAAGAAGAAGAATAAGAAGAGGAGGATGAAAAAGAAGAAGAAGAAGTAGAAAGAGAAGATGATGAAGAAGAAGAAGAAGACGAAGAACAGTTAGATGATAATAAAATAAAAGTAGAAGCGGAGGAGGAAGAAGAACAATAAGATAAAAGAAGAAGAAGATGAAGATGAAGAAGACGAGAAAAAAGAGAAGAAGAAGAAGACGACGAAGTAGAAAATGAAGTAGAACAAGAAGAAGAAGAAGAAGAAGAAGAATAAGAGGAAGAAGAAGATGATGATGATGAATACAATGAATAATAAGAAGAAGAAGAAAAATAAGATGTCGAAGAAGAAGATGAAGAAGATGAATTAGAAGAAGAAAAAAAAGAAGAGAAGAAGAAGAAGAAAAATAAGATCAAGAAGAGGAGGAAGGGATGAAGACGAAGAAGAGGAGGAGGAAGAAGAAGAAGAAGAAGAATAGATCGAAGAAGAAGAAGAAGAACAAGAGGAAGATGGAGAAGAAGAAGAAGAAGAAGAAGTCAAAAACAAAGAAGAAAATGAAGAAAAGAAGAAGAAGAAGACGAAGAAAAAGAACAAAAACAGGTAGAAGAAGAAGATGAAGTTGTAGAACATGAAATAGAAAATGAAATAGAAAATGAAAAGAAGTAGAAGAAGAAAAAGAAAAAGAGGAAGAAGAAGAAGAAGAAGAAGTTGAAGAAGAAGAAGAAGAAGGAGTAGAAGGAGAAGAACACAAAGAAGAAAAGGAAGAAGAAGATGTAAAAGAAGACAAAGAAGAAGAAAAAAGGCCTAGAAGAAGAAGAAGAAGTCAAAAAAGTAAAAGATGAAGAAGAAGATGA
>JAIUJO010001032.1:72500-165000 GCA_023846275.1 Vanilla planifolia
AAAAGAAGATGAAGAAGATAAAAATGAAGATGATAAAGATAAAGAAGAAGAAGAAGAAGAGAAAGAAGAAAAAGGCAAAGAAGAAGAAGAAAAAAAAAGAAGAAGAAATCGAAGAAGAAGAAGAAGAAGAAGATGGCAAAGAGAAAGATGAGGAAAAAGAAAAAGGAAAACAAGAAAAAAAACGAGGAAAAAAGTAGAAGAAGATGATAATGATGATAACAATCGTGAACAAGAATAAGTAGTAGAAGAAGATGAAAAAGAAGAAGAAGAATAGGAAGTAGAAGGCAAAGAAGTAGAGGAGGAAGAAGATGACATCAAAGAAGAAGAAGAATAAGAACAAAATGAATAAGAAGAAGATAAAAAAGTAGAAGAAGAAGAACTAGAGGAATAAGGAGAAGAGGAAAATGAAGAAGAAGAAGTAGATGAAGAGAACGACAAAGAAGGGGTAGAAAAAGACGAAGATGAAGGAGAAGAAGAAGAAGAAGAAGAAGAGTAGTGTTAAGATAGGCTAGGCTAGATTACAGTACAATAGAGAAGAGTGGAGTAGGTTAGAGCATAGTAGAGGAAAGTAGTGTAGAGTAGAGCTAAGCAGAGTTAGGCTAGGCCATGTTAAGTGAGGCTAGGTAAGGTTAGGCTAGGCTAGGGTAGAGTAGAGTAGAGTAGAGCTAGCTTAGGTAAGGCTAGGCTAGGCTAGGCTATGTTAGAGTAGAGTAGAGAAGAGGGGAGTAGAATAGAGTACATCATAGTGGAGTAGAGCAGCATATAGTAGAACTAGCTTATGCTAGGCTAGACTAAGTTAGGCTATAATAGAGAAGAGTAAAGTAGAGTAGAGCTAGGTTAGGAAAAGCTATGTTAGCTTAGAGTAGAGTAGAGTATAGTAAAGTAGAAAGAGTAGAGTAGAGTAGAATAAAGTTGAATAGAGTATAGTAAACTGAAGGCTAGGCTAAGGTTTTGTTAAGTAGAGCAGCGTAAAGATGAATAGAGTAGAGTATAACGTAGTAGAGTAAAGTAGTACTTGGCTTGGTTAAGATTGAGAAAAGTTGAGCAAAGTTGAGTAGAGTATATTGGAGTAGAGTAAATAGATTAGAATAGAGTAGAGTATAGTAGAGAAGAATGGAGTATAATATAATAGAGTAGAGTAGTTTAGAGCTATATTAGACTTGGCTAAGCAAGGCTAGGTTAGGCTAGGCTAGAGTAGAGTAGAGTAGAGTAGAGCTAGGTTAGGTTTTGCTAGGCTAGGATAGAGTTGAGTAGAATAGAGCAAAGTAGAATAGAGTAGAGCAGAGCATAGTAAAGTAGAGATAGGTTAAGCTAGGCTAGGCTAAGCTAAGTAAGGCTAAGTGGAGTAGAGGAGAGTAGAGTTAGGTTAGGTTAGGCTAAGTTAGAGTAGAGTAGAGTTGAGTTGAGCATGGTTAGGCTAGTTGGCTGGGTTAGGTTAGGTTAGGCTAGGCTAGAGTGGAATAGAGTAGTGTTGAGTAGAGTAGAAATGAGTAATGTAGAGTAGAGCTAGTTTAGGTTTGTCTAGATAAGGCTAGGCTCGAGTAGAGTAGAGTAGAGTAGAGTAGAGAAGAGTAGAGCAAAGAAGAGAAGAGCTTAGTAGAGCAAAGTAGAGCAGAGGAGAGCAGAGTAGTGAAGAGCAAAGTAGAGCATAGCTATTTTAGACAAGGTTGGGATACGCAAGGTTTGGCTAGGCTAAGGATAGGCTAAGCTTGAGTAGAGAAGAGAAGAGTAGAGCTAGGTTAGGCTAGGCTAAGCTAAGTTGTAGTATGGTAGAATTGAATAGAGTAGAGTAGAGTAAAGCTAGGTTAAGCTAGACTAGGCTTGGTTAGAGTAGAGTAGTATAGAAAATGGTAGAGTGGAGTGGAGTAGAGTAGAGTTAGGTTTGGTTTGGCTAGGCTAGGGTTGACTAGCATAGGCTAGGCAAGAGTAGGTTAGAGTAGACTAGAGTTGAGTTGAGTAAAGCTTAGTTCAGTTAGGCTAGGTTAGAGTAGAGTAAAGCAAAGCAGAACAAAAAAGTGTAGAGCAGAGCAAAGAATAGTATTGAAGAGCTGAGTATACTAGAGCAGAGCAGAGCAAAGCAAAGTAGAGAAGAGCTGAGCAGCATAGGGCAAAGTAGAGCAGAGCTAAATTAGCCTAAGCTAGGCCAGGTTAAGCTTTATTACAGTAGAATAGAGTAGAGTAGAGTTGAGTTGAGTAGAGTAGAGTAGAGTATAGTAGAGTGGAGTAGAGTATAGTAGAGTAGAGTGGAGTAAAGAGAGCCAGGTTTAGCAATGCTAGGTTAGGTTAAGATAGGCAAGAGTAGAGTGGAGTAGACTAGATTAGAGTAGAGTAGACTAGAGTAGAGCAGAGTATAGCTACGTTAGGCTATCCTTGGCTATGCTTGGCTTGGCTAATGTAGAGTAGAGTAGAGAAGAGCAGAGCAGAGCTAGGTTGGGCTAAGCTACATTAAGCTAGGCTAGGCTAGAGTCGAGTAAAGTATAATACAGTTTAGCTAAGTTAGGTTAGGCTAGACAAGAGTAGAGTAGAGCAGAGTAGAGAAGAGAAGAGTGTAGCAAAGTGGAGTAGAGAAGAATAGAGTAGAGTAAAGCAGAGTAATGTAGAGATGAATAGGGTAGAGTAGAGGAGAGCTAGCTTAGGTTAAACAAGGCTAAAGTAGAGTACAGTAGAGTAGAGTAAAGTAGAGTAAACTAGAGCTTGGTTTTGTTAGGCTAGGCAAAGCTAGGCTAAAAAAGGGTAGACTTGAATAGAGTAAAGTAGAGTAGCATAGAGTAGAGTAAAGCAGAGCAGATTAGAGTGGAGCAAAGTGGTGTAGAGCATAGTAGACGAAAGTAGAGCTAAGTTAGGCTATGCTAGGCTACACAAGGCTAGCCAAGAGTAGAGTATAGTAGAGCTAAGTTAAGCTACGCTAAGATTGGCAAGGTTAGAGTAGAGTAGAGTAGAGTACAGTGGGGTTGAGTAGAGTAGAGTAGAGTAGAGTAGAGCTTGGTTAGGCTAGGCTAAGAAAGAGTACAGTAGAGTAGAGTAGGGTAGGGTAGAGCAGAGCAGAGTAGGGTAGGGTAGAGTAGAGCAGAGCAAAGTAGAGTAGAGTAGAGCTAAGTAAAGTAAAGTAGAGAAGGGTAGAGTAGAGCAAAGTAGAGTATACAAGAGGTTAGCAGAGCATAGCATAGTAGAGTAGAAAAGATTAAAGTAAAGCAAAGCAAAGGAAGGTTAGATTTAGCTAGACTAAGCTAGGTTAGACTAGGCTAGAGTAGAGGAAGGTTAGAGTTAGGTTAGGCTATGTTAGAAAAAAGTAGAGTAGAGTTGAGTAGAGCAGAGAAATGTTGAGTAGAGTAGAATAGATTAGGGTAAAGTATAGTAGAGTAGAGTAGATCTAGGTTATTCTTGGCAAAGCTAGGATAAGTTAGAGTAGAATAGAGCAAAGAAGTAGAGTGTTGAATAGAGCTAAGCAGAGTAGAGTAGAGTTAAGTAGAGTAGAGCAGAGCAAAGCAAAAAAAGTAAAGCAAAGCAGAGTAGAGCAAAGCAGAGGAAAGCTAAGTGAGGTTAGGCTTGGCTAAGCTTGGCTAGAGTATAGTAAAGTTAGGTAGAGACATGTTGGGCTAAGTAAGGCTAGGCTTGGTTAGAGTTGAGTAGAGTAGAGCAGAGTAGAGTAGAGTAAATTTGAGCTAGGTCAGGCTAAGCTTGGTTAGGCTAGGCTAAGTTAAAGGAAGGCAATGTTAGAGTAGAGTATAGTAGAGTAGAATAGTTTAGAGCAGAGAAGAGAAGAGTAGAGTAAAATAGAGTAAAGCAGAAAAGAGTAGAGGAAAGCATAGTAGAGCAAAATAAAGTAGAGTAGAGCTAGGTTAGACTAAGCTTGCTAGGCTAGGCTGGGTTAAAGTATAATAGAATTGAATAGAGTAGAGTGAAGCATAATAAAGTAGAAAATAATAAACTGGAGTGGAGTAGAGTAAGATTAGGGTAGGATAGTCAAGGCTAAGCTAGGCTAGGCTAGAGTAGAGTAGAGTAGAGTAGAGTAGACAAGAGTAGAGTAAAGTAGTATAGAGCAGAGTAGAGTAGAATAGAATAGAGTAGAGCGAGATGGAGTGGTGCAAAACTGAGCAGAGTAGAGTAGAGTAGAGTAGAGCTAGGTTAGGCTAGGCTATGATAGGCTCAAGTTGAGTAGAGTTCAGTAGAGTAGAGTAGAGGTAAGTTATGCTAGCTAGGCTTGGCTAAGCTTGGCTAGGTTAGAGTAGAGTAGAATAAAGTAGAGTGGAGTAGAGTGATGTAGAGTAGAATAAAGTGATGTAGAGTAGAGTAGAGTAATGTGGGGAAGAGCTAGGTTTTGGCCAGGCTTGGCAAGGCTAGGATAAGGTAATGCAGACTAGATTAGAGTAAAGTATAATAGAGTATAGTAGAGTAAAGCAAGGTTGGGTAAGGCTAAGGTAGAGTATAATAAAGTAGAGAAGAGTAGAGTAGAGCAGAGCAAAGTAAAGAAGAGTAGAGTAGAGTAGAGCATAGCATAACAGATTAGAGAAGAGTAGGGTAGAGCAGCATAGAGTAGAGCAAGGTTAAGCTAGGCAAGGCTAGAGTAGAGTAGAGTAAACTAGAGTAGTGTAGAGTATTGTTTGGTTATGCTCTACGAAGCTAAGCTAAACAAGGCTAGAGTAGACTAGAGTAGAATAGAGTACAGTAGTGTAGTGCAGAGCATAGCGAAGCCGAGCAGAGAAGAGTAGAGTAAAGAAGAGTAGGGTAGAGTAGAGTAGAATAGAGCATAGTAGAGTAGAGTAAAGGAGAGTAGAGCTAGGTTACGCTAGGCTAGAGTAGAGTAGAGTAGAGTGTAGTAGAGTTGAGTTAGGTTAGGTTAGGCTAAGCCAAGCTATGCTAGAGTAGTAAAGTATATTACAGAAAGGTAGAGTACAACTTGTTTATGAAATACCAGGCTTGGTTAGGCTAGTGTAGAGTAGAGTAGCGTAGAGAAGAGTAGAGTAGAGTAGAGCAGAGTAGAGTATAGTAGCACAAAGTAGAATAGAGGGGAGCACAACATAGTAGAAAAGTGTAGAGAAGAGCTGAGTGGGGCAGAGTAGAGTAAAGAATAGGAGAGTGGAGTAGGGAAAAGAAAAGAAGAGTAGAGTAGAGTAGAGCAAAGTAAAGTATAATAGAATTAGGTTAGGCTAGGCTAGGGTAGGCTAAGCTAGGCTAGGCTTGAAGAGAGTATAGTAGAATAGTGTAAAGTAGAGTAAAGTAATGTAGAGTAGAGTAGAGTAGAGTAAAGTAGAGCAGAGCAGAGTAAAGTAGTATAGAGTAGAGTAGAGAAGAGCAGAGCAGAGTAGAGTAGAGCAGAGCGAAAGCATGGTTTGGTTAGGCTAACCTAGAGTATAGTAAAGTGAGCAAGGTTAAAGTAGAGCAGTGTAGAGTAGAGTAAAGTAGAGTTGAGTAGAATCGAGTAGAGTAGAGTTGAGGAGAGGAGAGGAGAGGAGAAGGGAGGAGAGGAGAGCAAAGGAGGGGAGAGGAGAGAAGATTAAAGTAGAGTAGAGTAGGATAGAGTAGGGTAGAGTAAAGAAGAGTAGAGTAGAGTAAAGGAGAGAAGAGTAGAGTAGAGCAGAGTAGAGTGTAGTAGAGCATAAAAAATCAGAGGAGAGTAGAGTAGAGTAGTGTAAAGCAAGGTAGAGTAGAGCAAAGCATAGTTGAGTAGAGTAGAGCATGTTTAGGCTAGGCTAGGTTATAGTAGAGTAGAGTAGAGTAGTGTACAGAAAGATTAGGCTAAGCTAGGCAAGGTTAGGCTAGGTTAGAGTGGCTAGGCTAAGGTAGGCTAGGTTAAGCTTGAGTAGATTAGAGTAGAGTAGAGCATAGTAGAGTAGAGAAGAGAAGAGCCAAGAAAAGTTGAGCAGAAAAGAGCATAGCTGTGTAGAGCAGAGTAGTCTAGACTAGAGCTAGGTTAGGCTAAGCTAGACTAAGCTAGGATAGTCTAAGTTAGGTTAGGTTAGAGTAGAGTAGAGTTGGGTAGAGTAGAGCAGAGTTGAGAAGAGTAGAGAAGAGTAGAGCTAAGTTAGGTTAGGCTAAGCTAGGTTAGGCTAAGCTAGGCAAGGCTAGGTTAGAATAGAGTTGAGTAGTGCCAAGTAGAGTAGAGTAGAGTAGAGCTAGGTAAGACTAAGTTAAACTAGGGTAGTCTAGGTTAAGTAATGGTGGGCTAGGCTAGGCGAGGCTAGAGTAGAGCTAGGTTCGTGTAAGCTAAGTTAAGCTAGGCTAAAGTACAAAGTAGAGCAAAATAGAGCATAGCAAAGTAGAGTAGAGTAGAGTACAGTAGAGCAGGGAAGAGTAGAGTAGAGCATAGCTTAGTAGAGTAGAGTAAAGTAGAGTTGAGCTAGGTTAGCCTAAGTTAGGCTAAGTTAGGCTAGCCTAGGTTAGGAAAGACTAGGCTAGGCAAGGCTAGACTAGAGTAGATTAGATTAGAATAGAGTAGAGTAGACTAGACTAGACAAGAGTAGAGTAGAGTATAGTATAGTAGAATATGGTTAGGCTAAGCTAAGCTCAATTAGGGTAGGGTAGGCTAGGCTAGAATATAGTAGAGTAGAGTAGTGCAAGTTTAGGTGAGATTATGCTAGGTAATGCTAGAGTAGAGTGGAGTAGAGCAGAGTGGAGTAGAGTAGAGTAGAGTAGAGTAAAGTAGAGTAGACTAGGGTAGACTAGAGTGGAGTAGAGAAAAGGCGAAGAGAGTAGAGGATAGTAGAATAATATAGCAGAGTAATGCAGAGTAGAGCAGAGTTGAGCAGAGCAAAGAACACTAGTGTAGAGTAGAGCTAGGTTAGGCTATGTTAGGTTAGGCTATATGAGAGTAGAGTAGAGTAAAGTAGAGTATAGTAGCATAGAGTAAAGTAGAGTAGAGCTAGGTTAGGCTAGGCTAGAGTATAGTAGAGTAAAGTAGAGTAGAGTATAATAGAGTAAAGTAAGGTAGTGTAAAGCTAGGTTAGGCTAGGCTAGGCTCAGCTTTGGTAGGCTAAGCTAGGCTAGAGTAGAGCAGATTAGAGGAGAGTAGAGTAAAGTAGATCGAGGTTAGGTTAGGCTAGGGTAGAGTACAATAGAGTTTAGTAGAGTAGAGTAGAGAAGAGAAGAGTAATGTAGAGCAAAGAAGAATAAAGTAGAGCAGAGTTAGGTTAGGCAAGGCTAAGCTCGATTAAGCTAAGTTAGAGTAGTGTATATTTAAGCTAAGTTGGCTTTGGCTAGGCAAGGTTTGGTTAAGGTAGAGTAGAGTAGAGTAATGTGAGAAGAGCAGAATAGAGTAGAGTAAGATAAAGTAGAGTAGAGTAGAGTAGAGTAAAGAAGAGTGGAATAAAGTAAAGTAGTGTAGAGTATAGTGTAGTAGAGCTAGGTTAGGCTAAGTTAAGCTAGGCATGGCTAGGTTAGGTTTTCCTATGCTATGCTAGGTTAGGCTAGGGTAGAGTATAACAGAGTACAGTAGAGCTAGGCTAGGCTAGAGTATAATAGAGTAGAGTAGAGTAGAGGAGAGGAGAGCAGAGCATGGCAGAGTAGAGCAAACCATAGCAGAGTAAAGTAGACAAAAATAGAGCGAAGCATAGCATAGCAGACTAGAGCTGAGCAAAGCTAGGTTAAGCTAGGCTAGGCAAGGCAAGGCTAGGCTAGAGTAGAGTAGAGTGGAGTATAGCTTAGTTAGGCTAGGCTAGGCTTGGCTAAGTTAAAATAATGTAAAGTAGAGTAGAGTAGAGCTAGGTTAGGTTAGGCTAAGATAGGTTAGAGTGAGTTGATAAGAGTAGAGTAGAGTAGAGTAGAGCTAGGTTAGGCTAGGCAAGGGTGGGTTAGGCGAGGCTAGGCTAGGCTAGAGTAGAGTACAGTAGAGTTGAACAGAGTAGAGCTAGGCAAGAGTATAGAAGAGGAGAATAGAGTACAGTAGAGTAGAGCAAAGTAGAGGAAAGCTGAGAAGAGTAGAGCTTTGCAAAGGAGAGCTGAGTAGAGTAGAGAAGAGTTAAGTTAGGCTAGGATAGGCTAGAGTAGAGTTAGGTTAGGTTAGGTTAGAGTAGAGTAGAGTAGTTAATACACTTTTATGAGCACATTGTTAAGCTTTGTTTAATTAAAAAAATAAAACATAGTTTGACCAAACTAAATACTAATTTTTTTCTTAAAAATAATGAAAAAGGGAGATTTTTTTAAGAAAGTAAATACTATTTTATTTATTTTTAAATATAACAATTTTTTGAAGTCACTATACACAACAAATTTATTAAAGATAGAACATCTTTATTGCAATTTTAAATTTTTTTTAAAACTATTATTTATTAATACATTTTTCATTCAAAATTATCTTTAAAAATAAACTTAATGACAATTTCTACATCACATTAGCCATAGATTTTAAAATTATTAATAAAAAGTTTGCAAAATATTTTTATATTTTGTATACATTAAATAGTTTTTTTGAATGTTCTCTTAGTAATAAAAAATCTAATAAAAGACTAAATATTTTTCTTTTCTTTAAGAAACTAATAAGTAAAAATATTCAAAAGAAAATATATTTTATTTCAAAAAACTAAATGTAAATTTTAAAGTAATTTAAATATATATTACATAAAGCTTATTATGTTTTATACAATTATCTAATAAAAGATGTTCAATGATAATTTTTTTTAAAATAATTAGTTTTATTTTAGTGAATGAAAATTCAAAACTTATTTTAAAATATTTACTTAAAATATGTTTTTTTAAAATTTCTAATAAAGAAGAAAACTATTTATTACAAAATTGAATCAAAACATTTTTATGACATATATTTTTGTAAAAGTATTTTAAAAAATACTATTTATTTATTAAACTCATACATTATATACAAAGTAGTATCTTAAGAGTCTTTTTGTTGATTTGTATAATATATTAATTTTTTTATAATAGTTGATAGAACTCATGATTAAAATTAAATTTTTTTAAATAAATAAACATTATGTTTTTTTTGAGATTTTTACTAAAACAAACTTTTAAAAAAATTAAAAAAAATTATTATCATTAAAAGCTATTTGTTTTGAAATTAAATCCTCTTCTAATTAAAATTCATGTCTATGGTCTAAATGATGGTAGAGCAGAGTAGAGTAGAGTAGAGCAACATAAAGAAAAGTAAAGTGGAGTAGAGCAGTACATAGTAGAGCAAAGAAGAGCACATTAGAGCAGAGCATAATAGAGTAGAGTAGAGTTAAGAAGAGTAAAGCAAAGTAGAGGAAGGTTAGGCTAGACTAGGCCAGGCTAAGCTAGGCAAGGCTAGAGTAGAATAGAGTAGAGTAGAGTAGAAGAGAGTAGAGTAGAGTAGGGTAGAGTAGAGCTAAGTTAGGCTAGGCTAGGTTAAAGTAGAGTAAGTAGAGTGGAATAAAGTAAAGTAGAGCAAGGTTAGGCTGGGATAAGTTAGGCAAGGCTAGGTCAGGCTAGGCTAAGCTAAAGAGTAGAGTAGAATATCGTAGAGCAAAGTAGAGTAGGACTAGATTAAGCTAGGCCAAGCTAGGATATGCTAGGCTAGAGTAGGGTAGAGTAGAGTATTGTAGAGCAAAGTAGAGTAGAGTAGAGTATTGTAGAGCAAAGTAGAGTAGAGTAGACCAAAGTAAAATAGGGGAGAATAGAGCTAAGTTGGGCTAAGATAGGCTAAGGTAGGCTAGAGTAGAGTAGAGTATAGTTGAATAGAGTATAACAAAGTAGAGTGGAATAGAGTAGAGTAGAGCAAAGTAGAGTAAAGTAGAGTAGAGTAGAGTAGAGTAGAGCTAGTTTAGAAAGGCTAGACTAGCTAGGTTAGGCCATGGTAGGGTAGGTTAGAGTAGATTAGAGTAAAGTAGAGTAGAATAGAGCTAGGTTAGGATAGTCTTGTTTAGGCTAAGCTAGAGTATAGAGTAGAAGAGAGTAGAGTAGAACAAAGTACAGTAGAGAAGAGAAGAGTAGAGTAGAGTATAGCATCACACAGTATAACAGAGTAGAGTAGAGCTAGGTTAGGCTTGGCTGGGGTAGAGTGAAATAGAGTAAAGGAAGAGCTTGGTTAGATTAGACTTGGCAAGGTTATAATAGAGTAAAGTAGAGTTGAGAGTAGTAGTGCAGAGTAGAGTAGAGTAAAGCAGAGTAGAGTAGAGTAAAGTAGAGTATAGTTAGGTTAGCTAAGGTTAGGCCAGGCTAGGTTAGGCTAGGGTAGGCTAGGATAGGCTAGCGTAGAGTGGAGTAGACTAGAGTAGAGTAGAGCTAAGTTAGGCTAGCTAGATAGAATAAAATAGATTATAGTAGAGTAGAGTTGAGTAAAGCAGAGTAGAGTAGGGTAAAGGAGAGGAGATGAGAGTGGGGGTGAGGAGAGGAGAGGAGAAAAGAATAGAGTAGAGCTGAGCAGAGTAGAGTAGAGTAGAAGATTAGAGCAGATTAGTACAGAATAGCACAGAGCAGAGCCATGCAAAGCAGAACATAATAGAGTAGAGTAAAATAAAGGAGAGTAAGGTTAGGTAAGCCAAGGCTTGGCTAGAGTTGAGTAGAGTGTAGTTGAGTTGAGTAGAGCACGATTAAGCTAGGCAAGGGTAGGCTAGAGTAGAGTAGAGTATAGTGTAGTACATTAGAGTAGAGTAAGGTTAGATTAGGCTAGGCTAGGATAGAGTAGGGTAGAGTAAAGTAGAATAGAATAGAATAGAGTAGAGTAGAGTAGAATATAGTAGAGAAGAGGAGAGGAGAGGAGAGAGGAGAGCAGAGTAGAGCAGAGCGAGCAGAGTAGAGCAAAGAGGAGTGGAGTGGAGTAGAATAGAGCATACAAGAGCAAAGTAGAGTAGAGCAGAGTTGACCTATCTAGAGTAGAGCAAAATAAAATAGAGAAGAGTAAAGTAGAGCAGAGTGGAGTAAAGTAGAGCTAGGTTAGGCTAAGCTAGTCTATGTTATAGTAGAGCTAGGCTAGGTTAGACTAGGATAGACTAAGTTAGAGTAGAGTAGAGTATAATAAAGTAGAGTGGAGTAGAGTAGACTAGAGTATAGTAGAGTAGAGTAGTGTAGAGCTAGGTTAGGCTTGGCTAGGCATGGGTAGGCTAGGCTTAATAAGGCTAGAGTAGAGTAGAGTAAAGCTCGGTTAGGCTAGGCTAGTTTAGGCTTGAGTAGAGAAGAGTAGAGTAGAGCATAGTTGACTAGAATAGAGTAGAGAAGAGTAAAGTAGAGCAGAGAAGAGCAGAACATAATAGAGTAAAGTAGAGTTGAGTAGAGTAGAGAAGAGCAGAGTAGAGCTAAGTTAAGCTAAGTTAGGCTAGGTTAGGATAGTTAGGCTAAGCTTGAGTAGAGAGGAGTAGA
This sequence comes from Vanilla planifolia, assembly GCA_023846275.1. Taxonomy (NCBI): domain Eukaryota; kingdom Viridiplantae; phylum Streptophyta; class Magnoliopsida; order Asparagales; family Orchidaceae; genus Vanilla; species Vanilla planifolia. The sequence goes on from JAIUJO010001032.1 coordinate 83,766, forward strand.
GTAGAGCAGAGTAGAGTAGAGTTGAGTAGATTAGATTAGAGTTTAGTAGAGTAGAGTAAAGTAGAGTAGAGTAGAGTAGAGTATACTAGAGTATCATTTAGTGGAGTAAAGTATAGTAGAGATTCATTATGCTAGGCAAGACTAGGGTAGGTAAGAGTATAATAAATTAGAGTAGAGCAAAGTAGAGCTATGTTAGGTTAGGCTAGGTTAAAGTAGAGTGTAGTAGAGTAGAGTCTAGCAAAGCAGAGCAAAGCAAAGTTGAATAGGGCTTAGTGTAGTGGAGTAGAGCAAAGTTGAGTATAGTAGAGTATAATAGAGTAGAGTAGAGCATAATAGAGCTTGGTTAGGCTAAGCTAGGCTAGGTTAAAGTAAAGTAGTGTAGAGTAGAGTAGAATAGAATAGAGTAGAGTAGAATAAAGTAGAATAGAGTAGAATAGAATAGAGTAGAGTAGAGTAGAGTAAAGCTAAGTTAAGCAAGGCTTAGCTAGAGTATAGAAGAGCAGAGCATAATAGAACAAAGTAGAGTAGAGTAAAGTAGAGTACAGTAGAGCAGAGCAAGGTTAGGCTAGGCTTGCCTAGGCAAAAGTAGAGTAGAGCTAGGTTAGGCTAAACTATTTAGAGAAGAGTAAAGTACAGTAAAGTGGAGTAGAGTAATGTTGAGTAGAGTAGAGTAGCATAGAGTGTAGTAGAGTACAATTATGTAGAGTAGAGTAGAGTAGAGTAGAGCTTGGATAGGGTAGGTTAGGCTAGAGTACATTAGAGCAGAGTATAGTAGAAAAGAGTAGAACAGACCTTAGTAGAGTAGAGCATAGCTTGGTTATATTAGGCTAGGCTAGACAAGGCAAAGCTAAGCTACAGTAGAGTAGAGTAAAGAAGAGTAGCCTAAAGCATAATAGAGTAGAGCTAGGTTTGGCTAGGTTATGCTAGTCTAAGTTAGAGTATAGTAGATTAGAGTAAAGTAAAATAAAGTAGATCTAGGTTAAGAAAAGCTTACCTAGCACAAGCTTGGTTAACCTAAGCTAGGCCAGAGTAGAGAAGAGTAGAGTAGGATAGACTATAGTAAAGTAGAGTAGAGTAGTGTAGAGAAAGTTAGGTTAGCCTAGGCTAAGCTAGGCTAAAGAAGGCTAGACTATATTAAGTATAATAAAGTAGAGTAGAGTAGAGTAGAGCAAAGTAGAGTAAAGTAGAGTAGAGTAGAGCATAGCATAGTGGAGTAGAATAGAGAGGAGCATAATAGTTTAGACCACAATAGAGTAGTATAGAGTAGAGTCGAGCAAAGTAGAGATGGGTACAGCTAAGCAGAACAGAGCATAACAGAGCAGAGCAGAGTAGAGCTAATTTAGGTTAGTCTAGTTAGAGCAGAGCAGAGTGGAGTAGAGTAGAGCAAAACTAAGTAGTGCAAAAAAAAAGTAGAGCATAATAGAGTAGACCAAAGTAGAGAGGAGCAAAACATAGAAAACTTGAGGATGCAAAGCAAAGTGGAGTTAGGTTAGGCTGAAGTAGAGTGGAGCTAGGTTAGGTTAGGCCAGTTATCGTAGACTAGAGTAGAGTATAATATAGTAGTGTAGAGTGGAGTGGATTAGAGTAGAGTGGAGTGGAGTAGAGTAGAGTGTAGTATAATTGAGTAGAGTAGAGTAGAGTAGAGTAGAGGTTGGTAAGGCTCGCTAAGGGTAGGCTCGACTGGGGTAGAGTAGGCTAGGCTAGAGTAGAGTAGAGTAGAGCAGAGTAGAGTAGAGTGGAGTACAGTGGAGTAGAGTAGAGTAGAACAAGATTAGGCTAGGCTATCCATGGTTAGAGCATATTACAGCAAGGTCAAGCTAGGCTAGGCTTTTTTAGAGTAGAGTAGAGTAAAGTAGAGTATAGTATAGTAGAGTAGAGTATAGTAGAGTGGAGCAGAGAAAAGCTCGATTAGGCTAGGCTAGGTTAGGCTAGGCTTGGCTAGGCTAGGTTAGAGTAAATAAGAGTAGAGCTAGATTAGGTTAGGCTAGGCTAGGCGAGGTGAGAGTAGAGTAGAGTAGAGTAGAGTAGAGCAGAGTAGTGTAGAGTAGAGTAGAGCCTAGTTAGGCTAGGCTAGGCTAATTTAGTGCTAGATAGAATGGGCTAAGGTAGGCTAGAGTAGAGTAGAGAAGTGTAGAGCTGAGTAGAGTAGAGTATAGTATAGTATAGTAAAGTAGAGTAGAGTAGAGTTTGATTAGGCTAGGTTAGGCTAGGCTAGGCTAGAGTATGACAAAGTAGTGTAGGGTAGAGCAGAGCAGAGCAGAGTAGAGCAAAGTAGAGCAACACATAATAGAGAATAGTAGAGTAGACCAGAGTACGATAGAGTAAAGTAGAGTAGATCAGAGTAGAGCAGAGCTAAGTTAGGCTAGGCTAGGCTAGGGTAGAGTAAAGTATAGTAGAGTAGAGCTAGGTTAGGTTAGGTTAGGCTAAGGTAGACTAGGCTAGGCTACAGTAGAGTATAGTAGAGCTAGGTTAGGTTAGGCTATGCTAAGGTAGACTAGGCTAGGCTAAAGTGGAGTAGAGTACAGTAGAGTAGAGCAAGCTTAGGCTATGTTAGGCTAGGCAAAACTACCTAAAGTAGAGTAGAGTATAATAGTGTAGAGTAGAGTCTAGTAGAGTAGAGAAGAGTAGAGCAGAGTAGAACAGAGCAGAGTAGAGAAGAGTAGAGCATAGCATTGAAGAGCAAAGCAGAGTAGAGTAGCAAATAGTAGAGTACGATAGAGTATAATAGAACTGAGCAGAGCAAAGTAGAGCATAGTAGAGTAGAGCTAAGTTAGGCTAGGCTAGGCTTTGCTAAGCTGGGCAATGCTAGGCAAAGATAAGGTAGGCTAGGATATGTTAGGATAGAGTAGAGTAGAGTAGAGTAGAGTAGAGTAGTGTAGAGCATTGTAGAGCATAATAGAGTAGAGCATAGTAGAGTAGAGTAGAATAGAGGAGAGTAGAGTAGAACTAGGTTTGGCTAGGCTAGGTTTAGCTAGGCTAGGCTAGGCTAGAGTAGAATAGAGTAGAGCTAGGCTTGGCTAAGCTAGGTTAAGCTAAGTTAGAGTAGAGTTGAGTAGAGTAAAGTAGATTCAAGTAAAGTAGAGTAGAGTAAAATAAAGTTGAGTTAGATTAAGCTAAGCTAGCCTAGGCTCGGGTAGGTAGGCTAGACTAGGCTAAAGTTAGACTAGAGCAAGGTTATGCAAGGCAAGGCTAGGTTAGGCTTGGCTACCTTGTCTTGAGTAGAGTAGAGTAGAGTAGGAGTAGAGTAGAGTAGAGTGGAGTAGAGTAGAGTAGAGCAAAGAAGAGCAAAGTAGAGAAGATTTGAGTAAAGTAGAGTAGAGTAGAGCCAAACAGAACATTATAGAGCAAACCAGAGTGGAGTAAAGCAAAGTAGAGCATAGGAGAATAGAGTAGAATAGAGAAAACTAGAGCTAGGTTAGGCAAAGCTAGGCTAGGCTAGGTTGGAGTAGAGTAGAGTAGAATAGAGTTGAGTAAAGTAGAGTAGAGTAGTGTGGAGTAGAGTAGAACAAAGGTACATTAGGCTAGGCTAGGCTATGTTAGGCTAGGCTAGGCTATATTGGGCTAAGCTAGGTTAGAGTAGAGTAGAGTAGAGTAAAGTAGACTAGATCAAGGTTAGGATTTGCAAGGCTAGGCTTCATAAGAGTATAATAGTGTAGAATAAAGTAGAGTAGAGCAGAGCAACGAATAGTAGAGTAGAGAATTGTAAAGTTGAGCAGAGTAGAGTAGAGTAGAGCAGAGAAAAGTTGAGTAGTGTACAGCAGAGCAAAGTAGCATAGAGCTTAGTTAGGCTAAGCTAGTCTAGGCTAGGCAAGGCTAAATTGGAGAATAATAGAATAGAGCTAGGTTACATGAAGCTAAGTTAGGCATGGTAAGAATAGAGTAGAGTAGAGTAGAATATGGTAGGGTATACTATAGTAGAGTTGAGTACGATAGAGTAGAATACAACTAGGTTTTGTGAGGGTAAGGTAGGCTGAGCAAGGGTTGGCTAGGCCTAAAGTTGGTAGAGTTGAGTAGAGTATTGTAGAGTAGAGTAGAGTGGAGTAAAGTGGAGCAGAGAAGTGTAGAATAAAGCTAGGTTAAGTTAGGCTAGGCAAGGATAGGCTAGAGCTAAATGGAGTGGAGTATAGTAGAGTAGAGTAGAGCAGAGCAGAGCAATGTAGAGTAGGGTAGAGCAGAGAAGAATAAAGCAGAAAAGAAAAAAAAAGAGTCGAGCTGATCAGAGAAGAGTAGAGCATAGTAGAGCTAGGTTAGGCTAAGCTAGGCCAGGTTGGAGTAGAATAGAATATAGTACAATAGAGTAAAATATAATAGAGTAAGGTAGATTTGAGTAGAGTAGAGTATAGTATGGTTGAGGAGAGTGGAGCTAAGATAGGGTAGGCTGGACTAGGCTAAGCTAGTGTAGAGTATAGTAGAGTATAGTTAAGTATAATAGAGCATAGTAGAATAGAGTAGAGTGAGGTTAGGCTAGGCTCGATAATTCTAGGGTAAGCTCTGTTAAGCTTGGCAAGGCTGGGCATGAGTAGAGTAGAGCTCAGCTATGCAAGGCTAGGCTAGGCTAGCGTAGGCTAGAATAGAGTAGAGTAGAGTAAAGCAAAGTAGAGAAAAGAGAGAAGCACAAAGAAGAGCTTGGTAAGGCTATGTTAGGTTAGGTAAGGGTAGAATAGATTTGAGTTGAGTAGAGTGGAGTATAGTAGAGTAAAGTAGAGGAGAATAGAATAATGTAGAGTTGGTAGAGTAGAGTAGAGTATAGTAAAGTAGAGTAGAATAGAGTGGAGCTAGGTTAGGCTAGACTAGGTTTGGGTAGGCTATGTTAAGCTAGGCTAGAGTAGAGTAGAGTAGGGAAGAGTAGAATAGAGTAGTGATAAGTCAGGTTAGGTTAGGCAAAGCAAGGCTTGGCTAAGATAGAGTAAAGTAGAGCAGGGTAACATAGAGCGGAGTAAAGTAAAGCATTGCAAAGAAGAGCATAGTAGAGTAAAGGAGAGTGAAGTAGCATAGAGTAAAGCAGGATGGAGCAAAGCAAAGCAGGGCAAAGCAAAGTAGGGCAAAGAAAAGAAGAGCAGAGTAGAGTCGAGTAGAGTTGGGTTAGGCTAGGCTAAGCTTAGCTAGAGTAGAGTAGAGTAGAGCTAGGTTATGTTAGGTAAGACTAGGCTAGGTTAGAGTAGAGTAGAGTAGAGCAATGTAGAGTAGAGTAGAGTAGAGTAGAGCAGAGTATAGTAAAGTTAGGTTATGCTAGGGTAAGATAGGCTAGGTTAAGCTAAGTTAGGTTAGCTAGGCCAGAGTAGAGTAGATTATAGTAGAGTAGAGGAGAGTAGAGCTTTGTCATGTTAGGCTATGCTTGCCACGACTAGAGTAGAGTAGGGATGAGTATAGTACAGAAGAGCAGAGTTGAGCAGAGTAGAGTAGAGCAAAGAAGAGTAGAGCAGAGTAGAGTAGAGAAGAGCAGAGCATAGCTAAGGAGAGTAAAGCAGAGTAGAGTTGAGTAGAGCAAAGCAATAACAGAGTTGGCATGGTAGAGCAAAATAGAGCAAAGCAAAGTAGTGCAAAGTAGAGGAGGGTAGAATAAAGCAAAACAATGCTATGTTAGGCTATGCTAGGCTAGCTTAGGCTAGGCTAGAGTAGAGTAGAGTAGAGTAAAGTAGAGTTAGGTTTGGCATGGCTAAGCTAGGTTACCCTAGGTTAAAGTAGAGTATAGTAGAGCAGGTTAAAGTTGAGTAGAGCTAGGTTAGGCTTTATTTCAGTCGAGTATAGTAGAGCAGTGTAGAGAAGACTTAGGTTAGGCTAGGCTAAGCTTGCTAAGCTAGGCTAGAGAAGAGTAGAGTAGAGTAGAGTATAGTAGAGTACATCATAGTAAAATAGAATAGAGTAGTGTAGTGCAAGATAGAGTAGAGTAGAGCATAACATATTAGAATAGAGCATAGTAGAGTAGAGAAGAGCAAAGCATAATCAAGTAGGGTAGAGTAGAGCATAGTAGAGTAGAGAAGAGTAGAGTAGAGTAGAGCTAGGTTAGGCAAGGCAAGGCTAGTCTAGGTTAGAGTAGAGTAGTGTAGAGTATGTTAGAGTATAATAGAGTAGAGTAGAGTAAAGTAGACGAGAGTTAGGTTAGGCTAGACTAGCCTAAGCAAGGCTAAAGTAGAATAAAGTAGAGTAGACTAGAGTAGAGCAAGCTTAGGCTAGGCTTGGCTAGGCAAGGCTAGGCAAGGATAAGCGTGACTAGGCTAGGCTAGAGTAGGTTATAGTATAGTGGAGTAGAGTAGAGTAGAATAGAGTCTAGTAGAGTAGAGCTAGGTTAGGCATAACCATGCTATAGTATAGTAAAACCAAGTAGGGTAGATCAATGTATAGTAGAGTAGAGTAAAGCATAACAGAGTAGAGTAGAGAAGAGTATAGTTAGATTAAGCTAGGCTAAGTTAGGCTAAGTTAGGCTAGGTTAGGCTAGAGTAGAGTAGAGTAGAGTAGAGCTGAGTAGAGTAAAGTAGAGCTCGATTAGGCAAGGCTAGGCTAAGCTAAGTTAGAGTAGAGTTAGGTTAGGCTAGGCTAGAGTAGTGTAGTGTAGAGTAGAGTAGAGTAGAGCTTGGTTAGGTTAGTCTAGACTAGGTTAGATTAGGCAACACTAGGCTAGAATAGAAAAAAGTATAATAGAGTAGCATAGAATGTAGTAGAGTAGAGCATAATAAAAAAGAGCAGAGCAGAGTAGAGTAGAGCAAAGTAGAGCAGAGTTGAGTAGAGTAGAGTAAAGCTAAGTTGGGCTAAGCTAGGCTAGGCTATATTAAAGTACAGTAGAGTAGAATAATGGAAGGTTGAGTAGAATAGAGCAGAGAATAGAAGAGTAGAGTAGAGTAGAATATAGCGAGGTTAGGCTATGCTAAGCTATGCTAGGTTAGGCTAAGCTAGGCCAATCAAGGCTAGAGTAGATTAGAGTAGAGTAGAGTAGATTGGAGTAAAATAGAGTAGAGTAGGCCAGAAGTAGGATATGTTAAGCTAGGCTAGTCTAGACCAGGCTAGTGTAGAGTACAGGAGAGCTAGGTTAGGCTAGGCTAGGTTAGAATAGAGTAGATTGGAGTAGAATAGAGTCGAGTTTAATATAGTATAGCATAGTTTTGTAGAGTACAGTTGAGTAGAACTCTGACTGGCTAGCCTAGGCTAAGGTAGGCTAGGCTATTATAGAGAAGAGTTGAGTAGAGTAGAGTAGAGTAGAGTATGGTTAGGCTAGGCTAGGCTAGAGTAGAGTAGAATGGAGCTGAGTTGAGTAGAGCATAGTAAAGTAGAGCATAACAAAGTAGAAGAGAGTAGAGATGAGAAGAGTAGAGTAGAATGAAGAAGAATAGAGCATAGTAGAGTAAGGTAGAGTAGAGTGGGCTAGGATAGGCCAAGAGAGACTAGGGTAGGCTTGGTTGGAGTAGAGTAAAGTAGAGTTGGCTGAGTATAGTAGAATAGAGTAGAGTAGAGTGTAATATAATAGAGTAAAGTAGAGTAGAGTAGAGTAGAGCTAGGTTAGTCTAGGTAAGGCTAGCCTTGGTTTTGCAAGACTAGGTTAGGCAAGGCTATAGTAGAGTAGAGTATAATAGAGTAGATTATAGTAAAGTATTCTAGAGTTGAGTAGAGTTCAGCTACGTTAGGCAAGATAAATTTATGCTAGTATAAGCTATGATAACTAGGCTAGGCTAGAGTAGAGTAGAGTAGAGCAGAGTAGATCTTAATTAGACTATGCTAGAGAGTAGAATAGAGCATAGCAGAGCAAAGAAGAGTATAGCATTTTAGAGTAGAGCAGAGTAGTACTAAATAGAGTAGAGTAGAGCAAAATATAGCAAACTAGTTTAGAGTAGAGTTGTGTAAAGTAGATTAGAGTAGAGTAGATTAGAGTAGAGTAGAATAGAGTAGAGTAGAGTAAAGTAAAGTAAAGTAAGCTAGAGTGGAGTAAATTATAAGAGTAGAGTAGAGTAGACTAAAGTAGAGTAGAGTAGACTAAAGTAGAGTAGAGTAGAGTTGAGTAGAGTTGAGTAGAGCTAGCTTAGGTTGGGGTTACTAAGGCTAAGCTAGGGTAGGCTAGGCTAGGCCAGAGTAGAGCAGAGTATAATGGAGTAGAGAAAAGCAGTGGTAGGTTTGACAAGGCTAGTATAGAGTATAGAAGAGTAGACAATTGTAGAGTAGAGTAGAGCTAAGGTAGGCTAGGCTAGGTTGGGCTAGGCTTGGGCTATGTTAGTGTAGAGTACAATAAAGTAGGTTGAAAAGAACAGCAAAGCAGAGTAGAGTTGAGTTATGTTAGGCTAAGCTAAGTTAGGATAGGCTTGACTAGGCTTGGGTAAGCTAGGCTAGAATATAGAGTAGAGTAGTATAGAACAGTTTAGAGAAGAGCAGAGTAGAGAAGAGTAGAGTAGAGTAGAGCAAATTAGAGTAGGGAAGAGCATAGCAAAGTAGAGCAAAGCAGAGTAGTGCTAGTTTAGGCTAAGCTAGGCTAGGTTGGGCTAGGCAAGGCTAGGCTAGAGTAGAGTATGACAGAGTAGAGTATTGTAGAGCTTTGTTAGGCTAGGCTAGCCTAGGTTAAAGTGGAGTAGAGCATAATAGAGTAAAGTAGAGTTAGGTTAGGCTATGGAAGGCTAGGCTAGGGTAGGCTAGGCTAGGCTAAGATAGGCTAGAGTAGAGTTGAGTAGATTATAGTGTCGAGTAGATTAGAGTATACTATAGTAGAGTAGAACTTGGTTAGGCTACGCTAGAGTAGAGTAGATTAGAGTAGATTAGAGTAGAATGGAGTAGAGTAGTTTAAAGTAGAGTGGAGTAGAGTAGAGTAGTGTAGAATAGAGGAGAGGAGTGGAGAAGAGAGCAAAGTAGAGTAAAGCAGGGTAGAGCAAAAGAGCAAAGTAGATTAGAGTATAACAAAGTAGAGCAGAGCAGAGTAGAGCTGTATAGAGCAGAGTATAGTAGAGATGAGTTGAGCTATGTTAGGTTAAGCTAGGATAAGATAGGATAGAGTAGAGTAGAGTAGAGTAGAATAGAGTAGACCTAGGTTAGGATAGTCTGGGCTAGGCTGGGCTAGTGTAGGCTATGTTAGGGAAGAGAAGAGTAGAGTAGAGTAGAGCTAGGTTCAACTTGGCTAAGCTAGAGTATTGTAGAGTAGAGTAGAGTATAATAAAGCAAATTAAAGCAAAGTAAAGAAGAGTAGAGCAAAGTAGAGGAGAGTAGAGTAGAAAAGTGAAGAGTAGAGTAGAGAAGAGATGAGCAAAGTAGAACAAAGTAGAGTAGAGTAGGGTTAAGTTAGGTTAGGCTAAACCAGGCTATGTTAGAGTAAAGTAGAGTAGAATTTTGCTAGGATAAGCTAGGCTAGGTTATGTTAAAGTAGAGTAGAGTAGAGTAGAGCTTGTTTATGCTTGGCCTGGCCAGGCTAGGTTAGGCTAAGCTAGCCTAAGTAAAGAGTAAAGTAGAGTTTAGTAGAGTGGAGTAGAGTAGATAGAGTTGAGTAGTGTAGAGTTGAGAAGAGAAGGGCTTGGCCTTGCTAGACTAGGCTAGTTTAGAATATAATAGTGTAGAGTAGAGTAGAGTAGAGTGGAGTAGAAAAGAGTAAAAGAGAGTAGGAGTAGAGCAAAAAGAGCATAACAGAATAGAGTAGAGTAGAGTAGAGTAAAGTAGAGTAGAGCAAAATAGAGTAGGGTTGAGGAAAGTAGAGTAGAGTAGAGTATAATATAGTAGAGTATAGTAGAGCAGAGTAGAGTAGAGTAGTGTAGAGCTTGGTTAGGCTAGGCTAGGCTAGGCTAGGCTAAGCTAGGTTAGGTTAGACTAGGTTAAGCTATGCTAGGCTAGAGTAGAGTATAATAGAGTATAGTAGAATAGAGAAGAGTAGAGTAGAGTGGAGTTGAGTTGAGCTAAGTTAAGTCAGGCTAGACAGGGTTAGGCTAGAGTAGAGTAGAGTAGATCAAAACAAAGAAAAGTAAAGTAGAGCAGAGTAGAGTAGAGCAGGGCAGAGTAGTGAAGAGTAGAGCTTAGTTTTGTATGTTGGGACAGCCAAGGTTGGGTGAGGCTAGGCTAGCCTAAGGCTTGGTCAGGCAAGGGTAGAGTAGAGCAAAGTAGATCTAGGTTAGGCTAGGCTGAGCTAGACTAAGTTAGAGTAGAGTAGAATCTAATATAGTATATTAGAGTATAGTATGGTAGAGTAGAGCTTGGTTAGGCTAGGTTAGAGTAGAGTAGAGTAGAGTATAGTAGAGTAGAGTGGAGTGGAGTAGAGTAGAGCTAGGCTAGGCTAGGCTAAGTTAGGCTTGGCTAGCATAAGTTAGACTTGGCTAGAATAGAATAAAGTATAGAGTTGAGTTTAGTTAGGTTAGGCTAAGCTAGAGTAGAGTAGAGTATAGAAGAGAGAACAATAGAGTAGAGCATAGTAGAGTAGAGAAGAGCAGAGTTGAGTAGAGCTAAGTAAAGTATAGAAGATTAAGGTTATGCTAGGCTAAGTTAGAGTAGAGTGGTTAGAGAAGAGTAAGGTAGAGTAGATTTGAGTAGAGTAGAACTTGGTTAGGCTAAGCTATGTTAGAGTACATTAGAGTAAAGGAGAGTATAATAACAGAGCATAGTAGAGTAGAGAAGAGTAGAGCAGAGTAGAGTATAGGAGAATAGTGCAAAGCAGAGTAGAGTAGAATAGAGTAGACAAGAGCAGAGTAGAGGTAGGTTTGGCTAAGCTTTGCTAGGTGAGGCTAGGCTAGAATAGAGTAGAATATACTAAAGTAGAGTAGAGTTGAGCTAGTTTAGGATATATTAAACTAGGCTAAGTTAGAGTAGAGTATTATGGAGTAAAGTAGAGTAGAGCTAGGTTAGGCTAAGCTAGGCTAGGCTAGGGTTAGTTTGGCAAGGCTATTTTACGTTAGGGTAGAGTAGTGTAGAGTAGGGTAGAGTGGAGGAGAGTAGAGTATAATAGAGTAGGGTAGAGTAGAGTATAGTAGAGCTAGGTTTGGCTGGGTTAAGCAAGGAGAGGCCAAGCTAGGCTAGGGTAGGCTAGGCAAGGCTTGAGTAGAGTAGTGTAAAGTAGACTAGTGTAGAGCTAGGTTAGGCTAGGGTAGGTTAGGCTAAGCTAGGCAATGCTATAGTAGAGTGGAGTATAATAGAGTAGAACTGAGAAGATCAAAGCAGAACAATATATAGTAGAGTGGAGTAGACTAGAGTAGACTAGAGTAGAAAAGAGTAGAGTAGAGAAGAGTAGGGCTAAGTTAGACAAGGCTAGGTTAGGCTACGCTAGGTTTTACAAGGCTAAGCTAGGCCAAATTAGCCTAAGTTTGTTAGGCTATGCTAGAGCAGAACAGAGTAGAGTGAAGTAGAGTTGAGCTTGGCTAGGATAGGCTAAGCTAAGCTAAGTTAGAGAACAGAGTATAGTAAAGTAGAACAAAGTAGAGTTGAGTAGAGTAAAGCTAGGTTAGGCTAGGGTAGGCTATGGTAGACAATGCTAAGCTAGAGTAAAGTAGAGTATAATAAAGTAGTGTAGGGTTTGGTCAGGCTAGGCCAAGTTAGGTTAATTAGGGTATAGTAGAATAGAATAATCTCATGTAGAGTAGTTTAGAGTATAGTAGATTAGAGCTAAGTTAAGCTAGGGTATGCTAGGCTAGGCTAGAGTATAGTAGGCTAGAGTAGAGTAGAGTAGAGTTAGGTTGGGTTAGGCTATGATAAGCTAGCCTAGAGTAGAGCAGAGCATAGTAGAGTTGAGTAGGGTTGAGTAGAGTAGAGTAGAGTGGAGTAATGTAGAGTAGAGTAAAGTAGAGTAGATTAGGGTAAAGCATTGTAGAGTAGAGTAAAGTAGAGGAGGTGAGAGTAGAGTAGAGTAGAACAAAGCAAAGTAGAGTAGAGCAGAGTAGAAGTGCTGAGTAGAGCAAGGTTAGGCTATGCTAGGTTAGATTAGTGTAAAGCTAGGATGGACAAGGCTTGTTAGGGAAGAGTAGAGTAGAGTAGAGTAAAGTAGTGTAAAGCAGAGGAGAGGATAGGAAAGGGGAGGAGAGGAGAGTAGAGAAAAGGAGAGGAAAGTAGATTAGAGCAGAGAAGAATAGAGTAGAGTAGAGTAGAGTAGATTAGAGAAGAGCAGAGTAAGGTAAAGTAAAGCAAAGAGGAGTAGTGCAAAGTAGAGTAGAGTGGAGAATAACTTCTTTAGGAGAGGCCAGCTTGGCTAGACTAGAGTAGAGTATAGCTGAGTTAGGTTAACCTAGAGTAATAGAGTAGAGTATAGAAGAATAGAGCTAGGTTTGGTTAGGTTTTGTTAGGCTAGAGTAGAGGATAGTAAAGTAAAGTAGAGTAAAGTAGAATAGAGTTGAGTAGAGGTGAGGATAGTCTAGTTGTGTAGAGTAGAGTACAGTAGAGAAGAGTAGAGCAAAGTAGAGTGAAGCAGAGTAGAGCTAGGTTAGGCAAGCCTAGGTGAGACAATGCTAGGATAGGCTAGGCTAAAATAGAGTAGAGCATTGAAGAGTAGAGTATAGCAAAGTAGGGTACAGTAAAGCGAGGCTAAGCTTGGTTAAGTTAAGTTAGGCTATGGTAGGCTAACTAGGCTAACCTAGGCTAGAGTAGAAGAGTTGGGAAGAGTAGAGTAGAATAGAGTAGAGTAGAGTAGATTAGAGCAGAGTAGAGTTGAGTAGAGAAGAGTCGAATAGAGAAGAGTGGAGTAGGACAGAGTAGAGCAAGGTTAGGCAAGGTTAGGCTAGGCTATCTTAGGATAAGCTAGGCTAGAGTAGCATAGAAAAGAGTAGAGTAGAGTTCAGTTGAGTAGAGTAGAGAAGAGTAGAGTAGAGCTGAGCTAGGTTAGGTTAGGTTAGGCTATGTTAGGCTAAGCTAACGAAGGGTAGGCTAGGTTAGAGTAAGGGAGTAGAGTAGTGTAGAGCTAGGTTAGCCTTGGTAAGGTAAGGCTAAGCTAGGCTAGGCAAAGGTAGAATAGAATAGAGTAAAATAGAGTTGAGTAGAGTATAGTTGAGTCGAGCAAAGGAGGGTAGAGTAGAGATGGGCATAGTAGAGTAGAGTAGTACAGAGCAAAATAGAGCAAAGTAGTTTGGAGGAGACTAGAGCAAAGAAGAGAAAAGTAGACTAAAGTAGAGTAGAGTAGAGCAAAGTAGAGCAGAGCTATTTTAGACTAGGCTAGAGTAGAGTAGAGTTGAGCTAGGTTACATAATGCTAGGCTAGGTTAGGGTAAGGTAGAGTAGAATAAAGTATAGTAAAGTAGATTAGAGTAGGGTAAGGTAGAGTAGAGTTATGTTTGGCTTGGCTAAGCTAGGCTAGGGTATGTTAAGCTGGGCTAGACTAGAGTAGAGTAGAATAGCTTTGACTAGAGTATAATAGAGTAGAGTAGAGCTAGGTTAGGCTAGGTAAGGCTAGGCTAGGCTATAAGAGAGTAGAGTAAAGAAAAGAGAAGCAGAGTAGATTAGAGTAGAGTAGAAAAGAGTAGAGTAGAGCAGTTTAGGGTAGAGCAAAGCAGAGTAGAACATAGTAGAGAAAAAAAGAGTAGAGTAGAGATAATTAGGCAGGGCTAAGCTAGGTTAGGTTTGCTAAGGTTAAGTTAAGTTAGGCTAGGTTAATGTAAAGTAAAGTAAAGTAGAGTATAGTAGACTAAAGTAGAGTTGAGTAGAACTAGGTTTGGTTAGGCTAAGCTAGGCAAGGCTAGGCTATTGTTGGCTAGAATAGGCTTTGCTAAAGTAGAGTAAAGTAGAGTAGAGTAGAGTAGAGCTAGGTTAAGCGAGGCTAGGCTAAAGTGTAGAGTAGAGTATTACAGAGTAGAGCAGAGCAGAGTAAAGTAGAGTAGAGAAGAGTTGTGTAAAGCAGTATAGAGCAGAGCAAAGCATAGCATAGTAGAGTAGAGTAGAGCTATATTAGGCAAGGAAAGGTTAGGATAGTGTATAGTAAAGTAAAGTAGAGTTTGGTTAGGCCAGGCTAGGGTCGATTAAAGTAGAGCAGAGTAGAGTAGAATATTGTAGAGTAGAGTAGAGTTGAGTTGAGTAGATTATAGTAGAGTAAAGCTAGGTTAGGCTAGGCTAGGGTAGGGTAGGCTAGACTAGAGTAGAGTAAAAAAGAGTAAATTAGAGTAGAGTAGAGTTAGGTTAGGCTAGGCTAAGCTAAGCTAGAGTGGAGTAGAGTAGAGTAAAGTAGAATAAAGTAGTGGAGTAGAGTGGAGGAGAGGAGATGAGGGTAGAGTAGAGAAGAAGAGCAGAGTAGAGCAATTTAGAGTAGAAAAGAGCAAAGTAAAGTAGAGTAGTATAGAGTAGAGTAGAGTAGAGAAGAGTAAAGAAAAGCTAAGATAGCTTAAGGTATGCAAGGCTAGAGTAGAGTAGAGTGGAATAGAATAAAGTAGAGTTAGGTTAAGCTAGGTTAGGATAGGGTAGGGTCGACTCGGCTTGGCAACGGTTGAACAGAATAGAGTAAAGCAGTGTAGAGCTAGATTAGGCTAGGCTAAACAAGGCTAGCATAGAGTATAATAAAGTAGAGAGGAGTAGAATATAATAGAGTAAAGTAGAGTAGGGTACAGAAGAGTGGAGTTGAGTGGAGTAGAGGAGAGTAGAGTAGAGAAGAGGAGAGGAGAGGTGAGTAGAAGAGAGGATAGGATAAGATAGGAGAGGAGAGGAGAGTATAGCAAAGTAGAGCCTAGAAGACATGACAGAGCAGAGCATAGTAGAGTGGAGCTGAGCTAAGAATACCATAGAAAAGTAGAGAAGAGCATAATAGTGTAGAGGAGAGTAAAGTGTAGTAGAGAAAAGTAAGGCATTATAGAGTAGAGTAGAGTAGAAAAGAGTAGTATAGAGTAGAGCTATGCTAAGCTAGGGTAGGCTAGAGTAGAGTAGAGTAGAGTATAGTATAGTATAATATAGTATAGTATAGTAGAGTAGTGTAGAGCAAGTTAGGCTAGGTTAGAGTATAATAGGAAAGAGTATAGCATAATAAAGCAAAGCAAAGTAGAGTTGAGCAGAGTAAAGTAGAGTACAGTAGAGCAAAGTAAAATAAAGTTGAGCAGAGTTGACCAAAGTTGAGGTAGAATAGGCTAGGCTAGGCTAGGTTAGGGTAGCCTAGGCTATGCTAAAGTGTAAAGTAGAATAGAGTAGAGTAGAGTAAAGTAGAGTAGAGCTAGTAAGATTAGGCTAAACAAGGCTAAGTTAGAGCAGAGTAGAGTAGAGTAGAGTATAGGAGAGGAGTGTTATGTAGAGCCAAGCAAAGTATAGCATAATAGAGTAGAATAGAGTATAGTATAACAGAGTAGAGTAGACAGGAGCAGAGCAGAGTGAAGAAGAGTAGAGCTAGGTTTGGCTTGTCTAGGCTAGAGTAGAGTATAATAAAGTAGAGCTAGGTTAGGCTAGGCTTTGTTAGAGCAGAGTTGAGTAGAGTAGAGTAGAGTATAATATAGTAGAGTAGAGAATAGTAGAGTAGCATCGAGAAGAGTAGAGTAGAGTTGAGCTTAGTTAGGCTATGCTAGTCTAGGCTTGCCTAGACTAGAGTAAAGTAGAGTAGCTTAGTGTGGAGCATAGTAGAGTAGAGATGAGCAAAGTCGAGTGGAGAAGAGCTGAGTAGAGTATAGCATAATAGAGTAGAACATAGAAAAGATGAGTAGACTAGAGTTGAGAAGAGAAGAGCAAAGCATTATAGAGCTAGGTTAGTTTAAGCTTTGTTTGGCTAGGTTAGAGTAGAGTAGAGTAGAATAGAGTAGAGTTGAGTAAAGTAGAGTAGAGCAGAGTAGAGCGAGGTTAGGCTTGGTTATATTCTAGTAGAGTAATGTAGAGTAGAGTAATGTAGAGTAGAGTAGTCTAAAGTATAATAGAGTAGAGTAATGTAGAGTAGAGCAGAGCAGAGCACAGTAAAAGTAGAGCAGAGAATAGAGTAGAGTAGACTAGAGCAGAGCATAGTAGAGTAGAGAAGAGTAGAGAAGAGATGAGAATTGCAAATCAAAGATGAGTCGAAAAGAGTGGAGTAGAGTAGAGCAGAGCTAGGCTATGCTAGATTAAGCTAGGCTAGAGTTGAGTAGAGCATAGCTAGGTTAGGTTTGGCTAGCTATGCTAGGTTAGAGTAGAGTAGAGTAGAGTGGCACAGAGTAGAATAGAGTAGAGCTAGTTTAGGCTAAACTTTTTATACTCTACTCTACTCTACTCAACTCTATTCTAATCTTACCAAGCCTAGCCTAATTGATCCTAACTAGCTTTACTCTACTCTACCCTAGCCTAGACTAGCCTAACCTAATTCTATTCTACTCATCTTTGCTTTACTCTACTTTGCTCTGTACTGCATCACACTACTCTACTCTACTCTATTCTGCTCTCTACCACTATTCTTTGCTCTACACTTCTTTGCTCTGCTCTGCTCTACTCTACTCTATTCTACTCTACTCTACTCTACTCTACTTTAGCCTAACTTACCCATGCCTAACCTAACCTAGCTCTACTATACTAAACTCAACTCTACTCTAAGGAAGCCTAGCCTAACCTAGCTCGACTCTACTCTACTCTACTATGCTCTACTCCAACCAAGTCTAGCCTTGCCAAACTAGCCTGGCCTAACCTAGCTCTCTACTACTATACTCTACTCTACTCTAGTCTACACTATTTTATCTTGTTCTACTTTCTCTTCTCCACTCTTCTTTATTTTACTATGCTCTTCTTTGCTCTTCTCTACTTTTCTCTCCTCACTCTACTTTACTCTATAATACTTTACTCTACTCTACTTTATTTACTATATTCAACTCTAGCTTAGCCTTATAAAGAATAGCTTAGCCTAACCTAGCTCTACTCTACTTTACTCTACTCTACTCTACTCAACTCTACTCGAGCTAGCCTAACCTAACCTAGCCTCCCTTAGCCTAGCCAAATCTAGGTCTACTACACTTTACTATGCTATAATCTACTCTAATAAACTCTACTCTACTCTAACCTAAGCTAGCCTATGTTATCCTAACTTAGCACTACTCTATTCTACTCTAGCCAAGCCTTGCCTTAGCTAGCCATACCTATCTCTACATTGCTCTGCTCTGCTCGTCTTTGCTCTGCTCGTCTTTGCTCTGCTCTACTTTGCTCTTTTCTACTTTACTTTACTCTACACTGTTCTACTTTAGTCTACTTTGCACTACTCATCTCTACACTAATCTACTCTAGTTTGCTCTACTCTACTCAACTCTGCTTTACTCTAACCTACTCTAATCTACTCTACTGTATTATAGCCTAGCTTATCCTAAATTGACTTTACTCTACTTTGCGCCACTCTACTCTACTCTAGCCTAGCCTACACATGTATAGCCGAGCGTAGCCTAGCCTAACCTTTCTCTACTCTACTCTGCTCTACTCTACTCTGCTCTACTCTACTCTGTTCTACTCTACCTTACTCAACTCTACTCTACACTAACATAGCCTAGCCTAACCTAGCTCTACTCTATTCTATACTTCTCTACTTTACTCTACTCCAACAAAAGCCTATCCTAGGCTTGGCTAGCCTAACCTCGACTTACTCTACTATTCTCTACTCTACTCTAGTCTGCTCTGCTCTATCCTACCATGCTATTCTCATCTCTACTCTACTTTGCTCCCCTCTCCTCTACTCTACTCTACTCTATTCAGCTCTACACTACTCTACTTTGTACTACTCCAATTTGTCCTACTCTGCTCCACTCTACACTGCTCTACAATGCTCTGCTTTGCTCTCCTCTACTCTTTTTTGCTCTACTCAACTCTAATCTTTCCTATTATACTCTAAACTAGCCTTGCCCTACTGTACTCTACTCTACTCTACTCTTCTCTAACCTAGCTTAGCCTAACCATACCTTGCCTAGTCTAGCCTAAACTAGCTCTACTCTACTCAACTGTACTCTATTCTGACCTAACTTAGCCTAGCCTAACCTAACATAGCTTTACTCTACTCTTCTCTGCACTACTGTACTCTGCTCTACTTTGCTCTACTCTACTCTGCTCTACTTTGTTCTACCTTCTCAGCTATTTTCTACTATGCTCCACTCTACTCCACTCTGCTCTACTATACTCTAGCCTAACCTTGCTCTACTCTACTCTAACCTAGCCTAGTCTACTCTAGTTTACCCAAGCCTAGCTTGGCCTAACCTAGCCTAGCTTAACCTAGTTCTACTCTACTATACTCTACTTTACTCTACTATACCTTACTTTAATCCAGCCTAGCCTAGCCTAACTTAGCTCTACCTTACCCTACTCCACTCTACTCTACTCTACTCTACTCTACTCTAGGCTTGTCTAGCCTTACCTAGCCTAACCAAGCTCTACTCTGCTCTACCCTTCTATGCTTTCCATTACTCTACTCTAGTCAACTCTGCTCCACTCTTTATTGCTCTACACTACTCTGCTTAGTTCTCCTCTCCTCTACTTTATTATACTCTACTCGACTCTACTTAACTCTAATCTACTCAACTCTGCTCTAGCCTAGCCTAGCTGAGCATAGGCTACCCCAACATTGCTTAACCTAGCCTAACCTTGGTCTACTCTACTTTAAGCTAGTATAGCCTTGCTTAACCTTGCTCTACTCTACTCTACTCTACTATGCTCTACTCTACTTTACTCGAGCCTCACCTAGCCTAACCTAGCTCTACTCTGCTATACTCAACTCTACTCTACACTACTCTACTCCACTCTACTATACTTTTCTCTATTATGCTCTACTCTATTTTGCTCTACTCTATTTTGCTCTACTCTATATTTTAGTCTTTTATACTCTAGCTCTACTCTATTCTACTCTACTCTACTCTATACTACTCTACTTTACTCTAGTCTACTCTAGCCCAGCCCAGCCTATCCTAGCTTACCCTAGCCTAGCGTAACTTAGCCTAGCTTAGCTCAACCTAACCTAGCTCAACTCTACTCTTCCCTACTCTACTCTACTCTAACCTTGCCTAATCTAACCTAGCCTAACCTATCTCTATTATACTCTACTCTACTTTACTCTAGTCTACTCTACTCTACTCTACTCTAATCTAGCTTAGGCTACATAGCTTAGCATAGCCTAACTTAGCTCTACTTTACACTACTCTACTCTTCTTTGCATTGCTCTACTTTTCTTTGCTCTACTCTACTTTATTGTACTGTAACATAACCTAGGCTAGCCTAGCTTAGCCTATCCTAGCTCTACTCTGCTCTACAATACTTTACTCTACTCTGTTTTACTCTAATTTGCTACACTCATCTCTACTCTGCTTTACTCTATTTTACTATACTCAACTCTGCTCTACTCTACTCTACTCAACTCTACTATACTTTACTCTTCTCTACTTTAATTCACTCTACTCTACTCTATGTTAGCTGGCCTACCCTCGCCTAGCCTAGCCTAATAAAAATCTACTCTTGTCTATTCTACCCCACTATACCCTACTCTACTCTACTTTTCTCTACTCTACTCTACTCTACTCTACTCTATTCTACTCTAGTCTAACAAAGCCTAGGCTAACCTAATTTTGGCTTACCTCTATTCTACTCTATTCTACTCTACTCTAAATTACTCTACTCTACTATACATTACTTTACCCTGCTCTGCTCTACTATATTGTGCTGTATTCTATTATGCTCTACTCAACTCAGCTCTACCTTAGCCTAACCACTCTAAATTTTCCTTACCTCACCTGGCCTAGCATAACCTAGTCCTGTCCTACTTTGCTCTACTCTGCTCTACTCTGCTCCACTCTACTCTATTCTACTCTACTCTGCTTGTCTCTACTTTGCTCTACTCTTTTCTACTCTATTCTACTCTACTTTAAGCTAGTTTAGCATACCCTAACTCTACTCTACTTTACTCTTCTCTACTCTACTCTTCATTACTATAGTCTATACTAGCCTAGCCTACCCTAAGCTAGCCTAACCTAGTAATACTCTAATTTATCCTACTCTACTCTACTCTACTCTACTCTAATCTACTATACTCTACTCTAACTTTGCCTAACTTAACCTACCCTAGCTTAACCTATCTCTATTCTACTATGCTCTACCCTACTCTACTCTACTCTACTCTACTCTAGCCCAGTCTAGTTTAGCCTAGCCAACCCTAGCCTTACCTTGTCCTACTCTGCTCTAGTCTACTCTGCTCTACTCTATTATATTCTTCTCTACTCTACTTTGCATTGCTCTGCTCCAGTCTACTCTACTCTATTGTACTATAGCCTCTCTTAGCCTAACCAAGCTCTATGCTACTCCACTATACCCAACTATACTCTACTTTACTCTAGACTAACCTAGCCTACACAAGCCTACCCTATGCTAACCTAGCCTAATCGAGCTTTAGTCTACACTACTCTATTTACTCTACTCTATTCTACTCGACTCTGCTCTATTATACTCTACTATGCTCTGGTCTTGTTTGTTCTACTTTACTCAACTCTACTCTATTATTCTCTAACTTAGCCTAGCTTAACCTTGTTCTGCTCTACTCTACTTGACTCTGCTATACTCTTTTCAATACTATCCTAGGCTAGCCTAACATCGCTAGCCTCGCTTAGCCTAGCCTAATGTAACCAAGCTCTACTCTACTCTCCTCTAGTATACTCCACTCTACTCTTCTTTAACATTGGTTAGCCTAGCTTAACTTAACTTAGCTCTACTCTACTCTACTCTAACCTACCCTAACTTAGCCTAACACAGCTCTACTCCACTCTCTTTTGCTATTCTCTACTCTATTCTCCTCTACTCTATTCTACTTTGCTTTACTCTACTCTACTTTGCTTTACTATACTTTACTTGACTCTACTCTACTCTAGCCTAGCCTAACCTAGCCTAACCCAACCTAGCCTAGCCTAACCAAGCTCTACTCTACTCTACTCTACTCTGGTCTAACCTCACCTAACCTAACTTAGTATAACTTTGCTTTCCTCTACTCTGTTCTACTTTACTCTATTATGCTCTTCTCTATTATACTCTACTTTGCTCTATTCAGCTCAACTCTTTTCCTCTCTACTCTACTCTACTCTGCTCTACACTATTCTACTTTACTCCACTTTACTCTCCTCTCCTTTACTCTATATTACTCTACTCTAGCATAGCTTAGCCTAACCTAACCTAGCTCTACTATAGTCTACTTGACTGTTCTTAGCTCTAGCCTAGCCTACTCTGCTCCACTCTACTCTTATCAACTCTACTATACTCTGCTCTACTTTACTCAACTCTGCTTAGCTCTCCTCTACTCCCCTCAGCTCTACTCTGCTCTACTCCATATTACTCTAAGAGAACCTAACTAAACTCTACTCTACTCTACCCTATTCTACTCTACTCTACTCTATTCTAATCTAGCTTAACCTAACCTAACCTTGCTCTACACTACTCTACTCTACTCGAGCCTTGCCTAGCGTAGCTTAGCCCACCTAACCTAGCTTTGCTATGCTCTGTGCTACTCTTATCAACTCTACTCTACTATGCTTTGCTCATCTCTTCTCTACACTACTTTTCTCTACTCTAATGTACTCTAACTTAGCCTAGCCTAACAAGCTCTCCTATAATCTACTGTACTCTACTCTATAATACTCCACTCTTGCCTAGCATAGCCTATCCTATCTTAAGCTTGCTCTATTGTACTTTATCCTCCTCTACTATGTTTTGCTCTTCTCTTCTTTACTCTACTCTACTCTACTTTGCTCTGGCTTACACTATACTCTAGCTTAGCCTATCCTAACCTAGCTTTACTCTAATCTACTCCACTCTAATCAAGGCTTGCTTAGACTATCCTAGCTCTACTCTTCTTAACTGTACTCTACTATGCTCTTGTCTGCTCTGCTCTACCTAACTCTACTCTAACTTAGCCTAGCCTAAGCCAGCTTACCCTAGCCTAACATAGCCTAACTTAGCTCTACTCTGCTCTACTCTACTCTGCTCTCCTAATCTCTACTCTGCATTGCTCTGCTTTACTCTACTCTACTCTACTAAACTCTTCTCTACTCCACTCTACTCTAGCCTTGCCTAGCCTAGCTTAGCATAACATAGCTCTAGTCTACTCTAGTCCACTATAATCTACTCTTCTCTTGCATAGACTCGCCTACTCTAGCCTAAACGAGCCTAGTATAGCCTAACTTAGACAAACTTAACTTATCACAACTCTACTCCACTCAACTCTACTCTACTTTACTCTTCTCTACTCTACTCTAGTCTACTCTACTCTAATCTACTTTAATCTGGCCTAGCCAAGCTTAGCCTAACCAAACTTAGCTCTCCTCTACTTTACTCTATCCTGCTCTACACTACTCTACTCTAGTATAGCCTAGCCTTACCTAGCCTAACCTTACTTTGCTCTACTCTTCTCTACTATAGTTTTCTCTACTTTTGTATTCTCTACTCTGCTTTGTTTTTCTCTATGCTACTCTGCTTTTCTCTACTCTACTCTATTCTACTACTCTCTGCTATTCTCTACTTCACTCTGCTCTGCTTTGCTCTACTCTACTCTACTCTGCTCTACCCTGCTCTACTATGCTCTACTCTACTCTGCTCTACTCTACTCTGCTCTACTCTACTCTACTCTACTCTACTCCACTCTACTCTAACCTAACCTAATAAAGCCAAACCTAACCAAGCTTAACCTAGCACTAATCTACTCTACTCTACTATAAATTAATACTCTACTCTAGCCTTGTTTAGCTTAGCTTAGCCTAACCTAACCTAGCTCATCTCCACTCTACTCTACTCTACTCCACTTTACTCTAAACTACTTTAACCTTACCTATCCTTTCCTAGCCTAAATTAGCTCTACTCAACTCTACTCTAGCTTAGTCTTGCATTGCCTAGTAATGCCATATGTAGCTCTACTCCACTCTACTCTGCTCAACTCTGCCCTACTCTACTCTACTCTACTCTGCTCTACTTTGCTCTACTTTGCTTTACTCAACTTTACCCTACTCTATTGTACTCTACTCTACTCTACTCTAAGATCATTTAGCCTAATCTTGCCTAACCAAGCTCTACTTTACTCTACTTTAATCTATTCTAATCTACTCTGCTCTGCTTTACTCTACCCTATTTTGCTCTACTCTGCTCTTTTATGCTATGCTCTATTTTGCTCTTCTCTACTCTACTCCGCTCTGGTCTTCTCTACTCTACTTTACTCTATTCTATCTTAACCTAACCTAACATAGCACTACTCTACTCTACTCTACTCTACTCTACTCAACTCTACCCTAGCCTATCTTAGCCTAGCTTAATCTAGCTCTTCTCTACTCTGCTCTACTCTACTCTACTCAGCTTTACTCTACTTTATTCTACTCTACACTGCTCTATTATGCTCTTCTTTGCTTTTCTCTACATTGGCAAAGTCTTGCCTAGCTTAGTCTAACCTATCCTAGCTCTACTATACTCTATTATACTCTACTCCAACCAAGCCTAACCTAGCCTAGCCTAGCTTAGCCTTGCTTAACCTAGCTCTACTCTACTCTACTATGCTCTTCTTTACACTATTCTACTCTACTCCATTCTACTCTACTCCTTCCAACTCTACGATACTCTACTGTAACCAAACCTAACATAGCCTAACATAGTCTGGCCTAGCTCAACTCTTCTTTGCTCAGCTCAGATCTACTCTACCCAATTATGTTCTACTCTATTCAGCTATACCCTACTCTACTATTTTATGCTCTGCTCTATCCTTCTCTTCTAAGCTCTACTTTGCCCTACTCTACTCTACTCTGCTCTACACCTCTCTACTCTAGCCTAAACTATCATGCCTATGCCTTCTAAGGCTACCCTACCCTAACCTAACCTAACTCTACTCTACTCTACTGTATTATACTCTATCCATTATACTCTACTCTACTATACTCTACTCTACTTTACTCTACTCTACAATACTATACTCTGCTCTACTTTAGCCTAGCTTAACCTCACCTAGCCTTGCCTAATCTAGCTCTACTCTACCCTACTCAACTCTACTCTACCCAGGCCTAACTTAGCCTAGCCTAGCCAAGCTTACCCTAACCAAGCTATACTCTACTCTACTCTACTCTATACTACTCTACTCTACTCTACTCTATCCTAGCCTAGCCTTGCCTAGATTAGCCTAACATAACCTAGCTTAGCTCCACTCTACTCTGCTTGATAACACTCTACTCAACTTTTCTCTATACTCTCTCCTCTGCTTTGCTTTATTCTACTCTACTATACCCTACACTTCTACTCTGCTCTGCCCACCTCTACTATGCTTTAGTCTACTCTACTCAACTCTCCTTTACTCAACTCTCCTTTACTCAACTCTCCTTTACTCAACTCTATTCAACTATACTCTATTATATTCTACTCTAATCTACTCTACTCTACTTTACTTTACTCTACTCTACTTTACTCTAGGCTAGCCTAACTTAACCAAGCTGTACTCTACTTTTCTTTTCTCTCCACAACTTCGCTCTACTCTACTTTACTCTACTCTACTCTATTCTACTCTGCTTTGCTCTACACTACTCTATTGTACTCTACTCTAATCTACTCTACTCTTGCCCAGCGTAGCCTAACCTAACCTAGCACTACTCTAATCTAATATACTAAACTCCACTTGACTTTAGCCTAGCCTAGCTTCACCTAGCATAGTCGAGCCTAATAATGCTCTGCACTACTCTACTCTATGCTGCTCATCTCTATTCTACTCTACTTTGACCTACTTTACTCTAGTCTACTTTAGCAAAGCCTAGCAAAACTTACACCCTAGCTCTGCCTTACTCTACTCTACTCTAGCTTGCCTAACCTAGCTTAGCAGAGCTTAGCCTAGCTTAACCTAGCTCCTCTACTCTACAATAGTCTACTCTACTCTACTCTACTCTAACCGAGCTTAACCTTGCCAAGCTTAACCAAACCTAGCTCTACTCTGCCCTGCTCTACTCCACTCAACTCTGTGTAGCTTGACTCTGCTCTACTCTATTCTTCTCTACTTTGCTCTGTTTTACTCTATTATACTTTGCTCTACTCTATTCTACTCTATTGTAGCTTTGCCTAGCCTAGTCTAACTGAGCTCTACTCTAGTCTACTCTACTCTACTTTAGCCTAACCTAGACAAGCATTGCTTTGCCTAGCGTAACTAGCTCTACTCAACTTTTTTTTACTCAACTCTACTTTATTATACACTACTCTACTCTACTCTGTTTTAACCTAGCATAGCCTATCCTAGCTTAACCTAACTCAACTCTACTCTACTCTAGCCTAGCTTAGCCTAGCCTAGCATAACCTTACCTTACCTTGCCTAGAATAGCCTAACCTAACTCTATTCAGCTCTGCTCTATACTTCTTTGCTCTACTCTTATCTGCTTTACTCTATTATACTCTAACTGTACTTTAGCTTTGCTTAGCTTAACCTAGTACTACTCTACTCTACTCTACTCTTCTGCTTCCTAGCCTAACCCCACTCTACTCTTCTCCACTCTACTCTAGCCTACTCTACTCCACATTACTCTATTATACTCAACTCTAACCTAGCCAAGCCTAGTCTAACCTTGCTTTACTCTACTCTAATCTACTACTCTAGCCTAGCTTAGCCTAACCTTGCCCAAAATAATGTAGGCCTAGCCTAACCTTACTCTACCCTACTCTACTCAGTTATGCTCTATTCTACTAAACTCTACTTTTCTCTACTCTATTCTACTCCACTCTACTCTATTCTACTCTACTCTACTCAGCTTTACTCTACTTTGCTCTACTCTAGTCTACTCTCTTATACTCTCGTAGACTCTACTCTACTATACTCTACTCTACTCTTCTCTAACCAAGCCTCACCTAGACTATCCTAGCTCTACTCTATTCTACTCTAGCTTAGCCTAACCTAGCTCACCTCTGCTCTACTCTACTATGCTCGCTCTACTCTGCTCTACTCTACTCTGCTCTGTTATGTTCTGCTTTGCTATATTCTACTTTGCACTTCTTTGCCTTATTTTACTCTACTTTTCTCTACTCTGCTCTACTGTACTATACTTTATTCAACACAACTCTAGCCTTAACTAGCCTAACCTTACTAACCTCTACTCTATTCTACTCTACTCTATCTTACTCTACTTTACTCTATACTACTTTAGTGTTGCCTAACATAGCCTAGCCTACCTAACCTAGCTCTACTCTACTTTACTCTATTATATTATAATCTACTGTACTTTACTTTACTTTTCTCTACTCTATTCCATTATACTCTATACTACTCTACGCTCTATCTACCCTAGCCCAGCCATGCCTTGCCTGGCAAAACATAGCCTAACCTAATCTACGATGCTCTGCATTACTCTGCTCAACTTTGCTCTTCTCTGCTCTACTCTGCCCTATTCTACTATGCTCTGCTCTTCTCTACTCTGCTATACTATACACTATTCTACTATACTCTACTCTACTCTTCTCTACACTAGCATAGCCTGACCTAGCTTAGCCTAGCACAGCCTAACCTTGCCTAGCAAGCCAAGCCCAATATAGCTCTACTCTACTCTACTCCACTATACTCTACTTACTCTACTCTACTTTGCTATACTCTATTCTACTCTACTCTATTCTTCTCTATTCTACTCTAACCTAGAATAGGCTTGCTTATTGTAGCATAGTTTTTCCTAACCTAGTTTTACTATGCTCTTCTTTACTCTGCTCTATTTTTCTCTGCTCTACTCTACTCTACTCTATTCTACTCTACTCTTCTCTACTCAACTCTACTCTGCTCTACTCTATGCAAGCCTAGCCGAACTAAGCTCGGCTCCGCTCTACTCTTCTCTACTCTACTTTTCTCTACTTTATTATATTCTAGCTTAGCTTAGCCGAGTCTACTTAAGCATTGCCTATCCTAGCCTAGCCTGGGCTAACCTAACTCTACTCACTCTACTCTACTCTACTCTACTCTACTCTACCCTATTATACTACACTCTACTCTACTTTATTCTACTGTACTGTACTCTAATCTACTCTACTCTAATTTAGCCTAACATAGCCTAGCCAATCCTAGCTCTACTATGCTCAACTCTACTCTAGCCAGCTTAGTTTATCCTAACCTAACTTGATTCCATTCTACTTTTCTCTACTATACTATGCTCTCCTCTACTCTTCTCTGTTCTACTATGCTCTACTCTACTCTCCTCTTTTCTGCTCTGTTCTACTCTACTCTGCACTGCTCCTACTCTATTCTACTCTACTCTACTCTACTCTTATCTACCCTACTCTACCCTACTCAACATTAAACTAGTTTGTCTTAGCCTAGCCTAACCTTGCCTAACCAAGCTTTACGCTACTCTACTCTACTTTACTCTACTCTACTCTCGCCTAGCCTATCCTAACCTAGCTTTGCTCTACTTTACTCTTCTCCTCTCTGCCTACAATGCTCTACTTTATTCTACTCTGCTCTGCTCTACTCTACTATGCTCTACACTTCACTACTTTGCTCTACTCTACTGTACTCTGCTCTACTATACTTAGGCTATGCTACCTAGCCCTATTCTACTCTTCTAGCCTCTAGCCTAGCCTAGCTTAACTTAGCTCTACTCTACTTTACTTTACTCTACTTTACACTACTCTACTCTACTCTACTCTCCTTGACTCTACTCTACTTTCCCCAGACCTGGTCTTGTCTAGCCTAACCTAACCTTACTCTACTTCGCTATACTCAACTCCACTTTACTCCACTCTACTCTTGCCTAGCCTAACCTAATAAAGCATAGCCTAAACTAGATCTACTCTATTTTACTCTATTATTCTATACTCTACTCTGCTCTACTCTAGTCTACTCTACTCTAACCTGGCCTAACATAGCCTAGCATAGCCTAACCAAGCTCTATTATGCTCTGCTCTACTTTTGTCTGCTCAGCACTACTCAGCTCTACTCTACTCTGCTCAACTCAGCTCTACTCTACTCTACTCTAGCCTACCAAAGCCAAGGTCTACTCTACTCTACTTTACTTTGCTCTAGTCAAGCCTAGCCTAGCCTAGCTTATGTTAGCATAGCTTAGCCTAACTTAGCTCAACTCTACTCCACTCTACTCCAATTCACTCTACTCTACTCCACTCTATTATACTCTACTCTATTCTACTTTACTCTTTGCTACTCTACTTCATTCTACTCTACTCTACTCTTCTCTAACCTCACCTAGCCAAGCCTAACCAAGATCTACTTTACTCTACTCTACGCCACTCTACTCTATTCTATTCTACTAAACTCTAACATAGCCTTAACTAGCCTAGCCTAACCTTGTTTTACTATACTCTACTCTACTCTACACTACTCTCCTTTCCTTTAGCCTACTCTACTCTGCTCTACTCTACTCTGCATTATTGTACTCTACTCTACTTTACTATATTCTACTCTAACCTAACCTAGCATAGCCAACTATAGATTAGCTTTATCTAGCTTAACCTAACCTTGCTCTGCTATACTCTATAATGCTCTACTCCAACCTACTCCTAACCTAGACTATCCTAACCTAGCTCTGTTCTACTCTAATTTACTCTGCTCTATCTTGCTCTACTTTACCCTTCTCTACTTTACTCTGTTGTGCTTTGCTTTGCTTCGCTCTACTCTGCTTTGCTTTGCTCTACTCTACCCTACTATTCTCTACTCTACTCTGCTCTTCTCTACTCTTCTCTACCCTACTCTATTATACTCTACTATACTTTAATTTACTCTACTCTACTTTTGCCCTAGCTTAACTTAACTCTACCCTACTTTACTATACTTTACTCCACTTAATCTACTCTATTATATTCTACTCTACTCTAACTTTTTATAGCCTAACCTAGCTCTAATCTACTCTACTCTACTCTACTCTACTCAACTTTGCTCTAGCATATCCTAGCCTAGCTTAGCTTAGCCTTATTTAGCTCTACTCTACTTTGCTTTACTCTGCACTGCTCTACTCTACTCTACTCTGCTATGCTCTCTTCTACTCCATTTTACTTTACTCTAACATTGTTTAGCCTAGCCTATCTTAGCCTAACCTCGCTCTACTATACTCTAATCTACTCTACTCTTGCATAGTTTAGCCTAGCCTATCCAAGCTTAGCAAAGCTTACCCTAAGCATAGCCTAGCCTAACCTAGCTCTACTCTACTCTACTCCACTCTACTCTACTATACTATACTCTACTCTATTCTACTCTAACTTAGCTTAGCCTAACTTAACCTCACTCTCCTCTACTTTACTCTACTGTAGCCTAGACTAACTTAGCTTTGTTCTTCTCTGTACTACTTTTCCTTACTCTTCTCTTCTCTGCTCCACTCTACTCTACTATTCTCTATTATACTATGCTCTTCTCTTCTATATCCTCTTATGCCTTACTCGACTCTACTCTGCTTTATCCAGCTATACTCTGCTCTACTCTGGTCTACTATACTCAGCTCCAGCCTAACCTAGCTTAGTCTAGCCTACCTAAGCTTTACTCTACTTTACTCTAATATACTCTAACCTAGCCTGTCTCAGCCTATAATAACCCAAACTAACCTAGCTCTACTCTACTCTCTACTCCACTCTACTCTAGCCTTGCTTAGTTTAGTAAAGCTGAACCAAGCTCTACTCTGATCTACTAAACTCTAGCCTAGCCTAGCTTTGCCTACCTTAACCAAACCTATCTCTACTCTACTCTACCTTACTCTACTCTACTTTTCTCTATTTTGCTAGTTATTCTCTACTTTGTGCTGCTTGCTCTACCCTACTCTACTCAATTATGCTCTAACATAGCCTAGCTTAGACAAGCCTAATCTTGCTCTACTTTACACTACTCAACTGTACTTAGCTCTACTCTACTCTACTCTAGCATAGCCTATCCTTGCCTAATTTAGCCTAGATTAGCCTAGACTAGCTCTACTCTACTCTACAATACTCTACTCTACTATATTCTACTCTACTCCACTCTACTTTATTAAACTCTAGCCTAGCCTAACCTAACTTAGCTTTACTTTACTATAGTCTAACTTTGCTTAGCCTAGCCTATCCTAATCTAGCCCAGCTCTACTCTACTTGGCTCTGCTCTGCTCTACTATACTCTACTCTACTCTACTCTACTTTACTTTTCTTTACAATACTCTAAACTAGCCTTGCCTAACCTACCCCTACTCTACTCTACTATAACTTAGCCAAGCCTGACCTAGTTATGCCTTACTCAGCTCTACTACACTCTACTAAAATCTACTCTAATCTATATATTGTGCCATAACCTAGCCTAACCTAGCTCCACTCAACTCAACTCAACTCTACTCTACTCTAGTCTATTCAACTCTTGCCAAGCCTAGCCTAACCTAGCTCTACTCTACTCTCTTCTACTATACTCTACTCAACACTACTATATTCTACTCTAGCCTTTCCTAGCCTAACCTAGCTTTACTCCACTCGACTATATTCTACTTTAGTCTACTCTGCATACTCTAACCTTGCTTAGCTAAGCCTAGCCTAACCTTACTCTACTATCTCTACCCAACTCTACCTTACTCCACTCTGTTCTACTCTGTAATGTCTACCTCTACTTTACTCTATTCAACTATACTCTACTCTACTTTGCTCTACTCTATTGTACTTTACTCTGCTCTACTTTGCTCTACTTTACTCTACTCTACTCTACTATATCCTTGTTTAGCCTAACATAGCCTTGCCTAGCTTAACCTTTCTCAACACTACTCTACTATACTCTAGCTAATCCTAGCCTTGCCTGGTCTATCCTAGCTCTATTGTACTTTACTCTACTATACTCTACTCTAATCTACTATATTATACTCTAAATCAGCCAAGCCTAGCTTAGCCTAACCTTGCTCTACTTTACTGTACTATACTATACTGTACTCTGCTCTACTCTACTCTCGCCTATCCTAGCCTAACCAAGCTCTGCTCTACACTACTCTACTCTACTCTTCCCTACCATGCTCTACTCTACTCTGCTCTACTTTGCTTTACTCTACTCTATGCTGCTTTATTGTACTCTAGCCTAGCCTAGCCTAACTTAGCTCTACTATACTCTAGTTTACTCAACTCTACTCTTTCCTTGCATGGCCTACCTTAGCTTACATTAGCCTAACCTAACCTAGCCTAATCTTGCTCAACTATACTTTATTTTTCTCTACCCTTCTCTACTCTACTCTACCCTACTCTATTCTACTCTACTCTGCACTACTCTAATTTAGCCCTGCTTTGCCTACCATAGCTCTACTCTCTGCTCTAATTTGCCCATTATGCTCTGCTCTGCTCTTCCCTGCTCTACTCTGTTCTACTCTGCTCTGCTCTACTATGCTCTACTCTTCTCTGCTCTGCTCTGCTTTACTATTCTCTACTCTAATCAACTCTATTATACTCTTGCCTAACATAGCCTAGCCTTCCCTAGCCTAGCTTTGCTTTGCTTTGCCTAACCTAGCCTAACCTTATGTAGCTCTACTCCACTCTATTCTACTATACTCTACTCTAACTGAGCCTAGCCTCGCTTTGCATAACCTAGCTCTACTCTACTCTTCTATACTTTACTCTACACTAATCTGCTCTACTCTACTCCACTCAACTCTTCTCTACTCTTCTCTACTATGCTCTGTTCTACTCTGTTCTTTTCTATTCTTCTTTACTCTACACTAATCTGCTCTACTCTACTCCACTCAACTCTTCTCTACTCTTCTCTACTATGCTCTGTTCTACTCTGTTCTTTTCTATTCTTCTTTACTCTACTCTTCTCTTCTTTGCTCTACTCTATAGTCTATTATACTCTTCTCTACCAAACTTTACTCTACTCTAGCCTAATTTAGCCTAGCCTAGACTTGCCTAGTCTAACTTAGCTCTACTTTACCTTACTCTACTACACTCTTTCTTACCCAACTATACTCTACTCTACTCTACCCTAGGCTAGTTTTGCCTAGCCTAGCCTGCTCTAGCCTAGCGTAGCCTAACCACGCTCTACAATTCTTTACTCCACTTTTCTTTGATATGCTCTACTCTACTCTCCATTACTCTGCTCTACTCTTCTCTACTCTACTCTAATCAACTCTACTCTACTCTACCCACTCTACTCCACTCTACTCTAGCCTAGCCCAGCCAATTCAAGCCTCTCCTAACCTAACCTTGCCTAACTTAGCTCTTCTCTACTCTATATTACTTTACCCTACTACATTATACTCTACTCTACTCTAGTTTACTCAAATCCAACCTAGCCTAACCTAGCTATACTCTATTCCAGCCTAGCAAAACCTAGCTTTACTCTGCTTTGCTTTTCTTTACTCTACTTATCTATGCTCTACTTTTCTTTGCTTTACTCTACTCTACTCTGCTCTACTTTGCTCTATTCTACTCTACTCTACTTTGCTCTATGCTACTCTTCTCTACCCTACTTTACTATGTTGCACTCTAACATAGCCTAACCTGGCTCTACTATACTCTACTCTACTCAACTTTAGCCTAGACTAGCCTTGCCTAAGCTAGCTCTATTCTACTCTACTCTACTCTACACAACTCCACTCTACTCTACTCTAGCCCAACTTAGCCAAGCCTAGCCAAACTGAGCTCTACTCTAACCTATGCTAGACTTGCATCGCTTAGCCTAACATAACCTAACTCTACTCTACTGTATTATCCTCCACTCCACTCTACTTTACTCTACTCTAATCTAACCTTGCCTTGCCTAACCGACCTCCACTCTACTCTGCTATAGACTACCTAGCTAGCCTAACTAGCTCTACTCTGCTCCACTCTATTCTATTTTACTCTACTCTAATTTTTTCTACTCTATTATGCACTAATCTACTCTAATCTTCTCTACTCTTACCTACCCTAAGGTAACTCTACTCTATTCTACTCTACTCTTCTCTACTATATTCTACTCTACTTTAGCCTAGCATAGACTGGCCTAGCCTTGCCTAGCATAACGTCACTCTACTCTACTCCACTCTGCTCTACTCTACTCTAATCTAATCTAGCTTTGCCTAACATATTCTAACCTTGCTCCACTCTGCTCTACCCAGCTCTACTCTACTAGTCTCTACTCTACTATGCTCTTCTCTACTCTATTCTACTATGCTTTTCTCTTTTATACTACACTTTACTCTAATCTACTTTAACCAAGTCTAGCCTAGCTTGACCTATCCTAGTTCTATTCTACTCTACTCTACTCTACTCTAACCTAGATCTACTCTACTCTATTCTTCACTATTGTATCTTACTCTACTTTAGTCTAGAAAAGCCTAGCTAGTTTAGCCTAGCTTAGCCTAACTTAGGTGTGCTTTGCTCTGCTCTACTTTACTCTACTTTGCTGCACTTTGTTTTGCTCTACTCTGTTCTGCTCTACTCTTCTCTACTCTACTCTATGATACTCTAGCCTAGCATAACCTATCCTTACCTAGCTTAGCTTAACCTAGCTCTACTCTACTCTGGTCTACTCTACTCTACTCCACTCTACTCTAGCCTAGCCTAACCTACCCTTCCCTAGCCTCTCCTAACCTAGCTTAGGCCAACCAAACCTATCTCTACTATACTCTTTTCTACTCAACTCTACTCTAATCTATGCTACTCTACTCTACTCTACTCTACACTACTCAAGCCTTCCCTAGCCTCGCCTAAAATCTCCTAGCCTAACCTAACCTAGCTCTCCTTTACTCTACTATAATATACTCAACACCACTCTACCCTACTCTACTCTACTCTACTCAAACCTAGCTTAGCCTAGCCTAGACTGACTTAACTTGGCCTAACTTGCTCTTCTCTACTTTACTCTACTCTGCTCAATGTATTTCTACTCTAGACTACTCAGCTCTACTTTAGTCAGCCCTACTCTGCTCTGCTCTTCTGTACTTTACTCTTCTCTGATCTACTTTGCTCTTCTCTATTCTACTCTTTTTTGTTATACTCAACTTTACTCTTCTAAAACCTAGCCTAACCTAACCAAGCTCAACCCTACTCTACTCTACTATACTCTAGCTTAGCATAGCTTAGCCTGACCTAGCTTTACTCTACACACTATACTATACTCTACTCTACTCTACTCTAATTTGCTCTACCTTACTCTACTTTAACCAAGCCTAGCCTAGCCTAACCTCGCTCTACTCTACTTTATGCTTCCCAACCCTTGCCCAGCCTAGTGTAGCTTAGCTTAGCTTAAACTAACCTAGCACTACTCTGCTCTACTCTAATCTGCTCTGCTCTGCTTTTTTTTTACTCTACTCTAAAATGCTCTACTCTATTGTGCTATACTCTGCTCTTCTTTGCTTTGCTCTACTCTTCTCTTCTCTACTATACTCTATCTTACTCTAGCCTACCTTAGCCAAGCATAGCCTAACCTAGCTTTACTCTACTCCAATCTAGCCTAACCTAGCCTAACCAAGCTCTACTCTACTCTACTCTACTCAAACCTAGCTTAGACTAGCCTAGCCAAACCTAACTCTACTATACCTTACTCTACTCTACTCTACTCCAGCTTAGCTTTGCCTAACCTAACCTAGCTCTACTCTACTCCGCTCTTATCTACTCTACTTTGCTCTGTTCTACTCTACTCCACTTTGCTCTTCTCTGCTCTTCTCTACTCTACTATGCTCTACTCTAAACTACTCTACTCCACTTTAGCCTTTCCTAGCCTAGCCTAACCTGACCTAGCTCTACTCTACCCTACTCTACTCTACTTTACTCTGGTCTACTCTACTCTACTCTTGCCTGGCCTAACCTAACCTATCCTAGCCTAACCTAACCTAGGCTAACCTTTCTCTACTCTACCCTACTCTAGTCTAACCTAGCCTAGCCTAGCTTATCTTAGCTTAACCTATCGCTACTCTCCTCTACTCTTCTTCCCTCTACTCTATTCTACTCTGCTTTGCTCTACACTTCTCTGTTCTACTTTGCACTACTCTACTCTATTTTACTATACTATAATCTACTTTTCTCTAGCCTAGCCTAGCCTAACCTAGCTTAATCGAGCTCTACTTTACTCTACTATTCTTGATTCTACTCTAGTCTACTCTATTCTACTTTACTCTACTACACTATACCCTACTCCACTCTACTCTACTCTAATCCACACCAGCCTAGCCTACCACAGTATAACCTAGCCTAGCCTAGCCTAACCTAACCTAACCTAGCTCTACTCAACTATACTCTACCCTACTCTACTCTATTCTACTCTACTCTACCATACTCTAAACTTGCCTAGAAAGCCTAGCCACACCTAGCTCTACTCTACTCTAGCCTAACCTAGCATTGCCTAGCCTAGCCTATCTTAGCTTAACCTAGCTCGACTTTACATTGCTCTTTTGCACTCTTCTCTTCTCCTCTTTTTTCTACTCTACTCTATTCTACTCTATGCTCCTCTATTGTACTCAAGCCTAACAAAGTCTTTCCTAGCCTAACCTAGCTCTACTCCATCCTACTCAACTCTATACTACTCTACCATACTCTACTCTATTTTACTCTACCATAGCCTAGCCAAACCTATCCAAGCCTTGCCTAGCCTTACTAAGCCTAGCCTAGCCTAACCTAATCTAGCTCTACTCTACTCTGCTCTTACCTAGCCTTGCCTAACCTAACCTAACATAGCTTTACTCTAGCCTAACCTAACCTAACTTAGATCTTCTCTACTCTACTCAACTCAACTCTGCTCAGCTCTGAAATGCCCTAATCCACTCTACTCATCTCTACTATACTCTACTTTGGTCTGCTATTCTCTACTATATTCTAGCATGGCCTAGCCTAACTTAGCTTTATTATATTCTACTCTACTCAACTCCACTATATTATATTATAGCCTAGCCTAGCCTTGCCTAACTTACCCTAACCTATCTTAGCCTAACCTAGCCTAACTTAGCTCTACTCTACTCTTCTCTAACCTTGCCTAACCTAACCTAACGTAGCTCTACTCTACTCTAATCTACTTTACTCTAGCCTAGCCTAAAACAACTTAGCTTAGCTTAGTCTAGCCTAACTTAACCTAGCTTTACTCTATGTTACTCTGCTTTATGTTTCTCTACTATTCTCCAGTCTACTCTACTCTATTCTACTCTACTCTTCTTTACTATACTCTACTCTAGCTTAGCTTAGCTTAATCAAGCCTACCCTAGCTTAGCATAACCTAGCATACATCTATACTACTCTACTCTAATATACTTTACTATACTCTACTTTATCTACTCTACTCTAACCTAGCCTAGCCTTGCCTAGCCTATCTTAGCTCTACTCTACTCTACTCTAGTCTATTCTAGGCTTTCTTAGCCTCACCTAACCTAACCTAGCTCTGCTCTGCTCTTCTCTGCTTTACACAACTCTTCTCTACTCTATTCTACAATACTCTACTCTACTTAATTCTAAGCTAGCCTAGCCTAGCCTACCCTAACTTAATGCTACCCTACTCTACACAACTCTACTCTTCTCTAGCTTAGCTTAACCAAGCCTAGCCTAACTGAGCCTAGCCTAACCTCACTCAACTCTACTCTACTTTACTCAATTATATTATACTATACTATACTCTACTCTACTTTTCTTTAATCTACTCTACTCTCCTTTACTCTAACTTAGACTAGGTGAGCCTATCTTAGCCTAACAAAGCTCTACTCTCATTTACTCTACTTTACTCTACTCTACACTATTTTGCTCTACTATGCTCCACTCTACTCTGCTCTTCTCTACTTATATATACTCTACAATGCTGTGCTCCACTCTGCTCTACTCTAGTCTACTCTACTCTACTCTATACTACTTTTCTCTAACCTAACCTAATTTAGCCTAGCCTAACCTAGCTCTTTTCTACTTTACTCTAGCCTAGCCTTGCCTAACCTTGCTCTACTCTACTCTATTCTACTTTACTCTACTCTAGCATAGCATAGCCTAGCCTAACTTAGCTCCACTATACTTTCCTCTATTCTACTATATTCTAGTCTACTCTACTCTACTCTAACTTAGCTTAGCCTAACCCTGCCTAACCTAGCTCTATTCTTCTGTACTCTACTCTACTATACTTTATTATACTCTAATCAAGCCTATCATAGCCTAACCTAGACTAACTTAGCTTTGCTCTTCTCTACTTTGCCCTGGTCTTCTATGCTCTGTATAGCTCTACTCTGCTTCGCTTTGATTTGCTCTGCTCTACTCTACTCTACTTTACTCTGCTCTACTCAACTCTACTCTACTATAGCCTACCC
This sequence comes from Vanilla planifolia, assembly GCA_023846275.1. Classification (NCBI taxonomy): domain Eukaryota; kingdom Viridiplantae; phylum Streptophyta; class Magnoliopsida; order Asparagales; family Orchidaceae; genus Vanilla; species Vanilla planifolia. Next base: position 120,736 of record JAIUJO010001032.1, read on the forward strand.
TAACTCAGGCTAACCTAACCTAGCTCTACTCCACTCTTCTCTACTCTCCTTTACTCTACTCTACTCTGTTCTACTTTAGCTTAGCCTAACCATACCTAGCCTACCCAAGCTTAACCTAGCTCTACTCCACTCTACTCTACTCTACTCTACTCCACTCTACTCTTCTCACTCTACTCTAACCTTACCTATCCTAGCCTTACCTAACATAGCTTATCCTAACCTATCACTACTCTACACTACTCTACTTCGCTCTATTCTGCTCTACTCTAATCTACTTAACTCTTCTCATCTCTACTCTACTCCTCTTTGCTCTACTCAGCTCTACTATGCTCTTTTTTGTTTTGCTTAGCTTAGTTCTGCTCTACATTTCTCTACTCTACTCTAGCCTTTAACCTACTGGAGTTCTACTCTACCCAACTCTAGCTTAGCCTAGCCTTATCTAGCTTAGCTCTACCCTGCTCTACTCTGCTTTACTCTACTCTACTCTGTACTACTGTGCTTATCTCATCTCTACTCTACTATACTCTTCTCTACTCTACTCTCCTCTAGCCTATTTTAGCCTAGCCTAACCTTGCTTAACTCTATTCTACTCTACTCCACTCTACTTTAATATACTTTAGCCTACCATGCCTAGCCTAGCCAAGCCTCGCCTAACCAAACTCTACTCTACTTTCCTCTACTATACTCAACTCTAATCTACTCTACTCTACTTTACTCTACTCTAATCTATCTATTTTACTTCAACATAGCCTAGCCGAGACTAGCCTAACTAGCTCTACTCTACTTTACTCTACCATACTCTTCTCTACTCTACTCTAGCTTAACCTTGTTTAGCCTAGCCTCTCCTAGCCTAACCTAGCTTGCCTCTGCTCTACTCTACTCTACTCTTCTTTATTATACTCTGTTATATTATACTCTAACCTAACCAAGCCTAACCTAGCTATTCTCTACTATACTCTACTCTTCTCTACTCTAAGCCTACCCTAGCCTACCAAAACCTAACCTAGCTCTGCTAAACTCTTCCTTACTCTGTTCTACACTACTCTAGCTTACCCTAGATCAATCTAGCATAGCATAACCTAGCTCTATTCTACTCTACTCTAGCCTGGCCTAACCTAACACTACTCTACTCTACTCTACTCTATCTTACTCTATTCTACTCTACTCTACCCTACTTTACTCTATTGTACTCTACTAAAGTCTATTCTACTCTACTCAACTTTACCTTACTCTACTCTACTCTACTTTACTCTATTCTAATCTACTCAACTCTATTCTATTCTACACTACTCTACTCTACTTTACTCTACTCTACTATATTATACTCTACTTTATTCTACTATACTCTACTCCATACTACTCTACTCTACTCTACTCTATTATACTCTACTCTAACTTTACCAAGGCTTGAGCTAGCTTAGCCTAACCTAGCATTATTCTACTCTACTCTATACTACTCTACTTTGCTCTTCTCTACTCTACTTAGCTCTACTCTACTCTGCTCTACTATGCTTTTCTTTATCCTACTCTGTTTTCCTTTCCTCTGCTATATTATACTCTACTCTACTCTACTTTACTCTTTTCTACTCAGCTATATTCTACTCTACTCTATTCTATCCTAATATAACTTAGCCTAACCTAGCCCAGAAAAGCCTAACTTAACCAAACCTATCTCTACTCTTCTCTACTCTACTCTACTCCACTTTACTCTTTCTACTCTATTATGCTTTACTCTTCTCCATTCTTCTCTGCTCTACTCCATACTGCTCTACTATACTCTATTATGCTCTTCTCTACTTTACTTTGCTTTACTCTAGCCTAACATAGCCACTCTACCCAAGCCTGGCAATGGTTGGTAACCAAACCTTGCTGGACTCCACTCTACTATAGCCTAGCCAAACATGTCTCTACTCTGCTCTTCTTTACTTCACTCTGTACCACTCTGCTCTACTTTACTTTACTCTAGTTTGCTCTACTCTACTATTTTCTACTCTACTCTTCCCTACTCTACTCTACTCGAGCCTAGTTTTGCCTAACCTTGCCTAGCCTAGCCTAACAAAGCTCTACTCTACTCTACTCTAATATACTAAACACTTCATTACTATACTTAATTCTAACCTTGCCTTGCCTAGCCTACCTTAGCTTTGCCTAACCTAGCTCTACTTTACATTACTCTACTCTTGCCTAGCCTCGTTTAGCCTAACCTAGCCTATCCTAACCTAGCTCTACCCAGCTTTTCTTTGCTCTGCTCTACTCTGCTCTGCTCTACTCTATTCTACTCTACCCTGCTCTTCTCTACTCTACTATAGACTACTCTACTCGACAATACTCTAGCCTAGCCTAGCTTAGCTTAGCTCTACTCTACTTGACTCTATTATACTCTATAATACTCTATAATACTCTACTCTTGCCTTGTCATCCTTAGCTTATCCTTGCCTAACCAAGCTCTACTCTATTCTACTCTACTCTACTCTACTCTGTTATACTCTACCTAGGTCAACTCTACTCTACATGACTCTACTCTACCCAAGCCTAACCAAGCCAAGACTTGCTTAGCTTAGCTTAACTAACCTAGCTCTACTCTACTCTACTATACTCCACTTTACTTTATTCTACTCTACTCTCCTCTACTCTACTCTATTCTACTTTGCTTTACTTTACTCTACTCTACTCATACTACTCTACTCTCCTCTACTCTACACTACTCTAACCTTGCCAAGCCTAGAGTTGCTTAGTATAGCTTAGCTTAACATAGCTCTACTATTCTTTACACTGCTTTACTCTACTCTGCTTTGCTTTACTTCTCTCTAATCTACTCTGCTTTACTTTTCTCTACTCTACTCTGCTCTGATTTGCCTTTGGTTTTTTTCCACTCTACTCTGCTCTACTCTACTCTACCCAATTCACCTCTACTCTACTCTACTTTTCTCTACTCTAGCCTTGTTTAGTCTAGCCTTTCTTAGACTAGACAAACCAAGCTCTACTCTACTACACTCTATCCTCACCTAGCCTTACTAGCTCTGCTCTGCTTTGCTCTAATGTATTCTTCTCTACTCCACTCAACTTTGTTCAACTCTACTCTACTCCACTAGGCTCAACTCTGCTATGCTCTACTCTACTCTACTCTACTATACACTACTCTACTCTACTCTATTCTACTCTAACCTAGCCTAGCCTAGCCTAGCTTAATATAACTTAGCTTAACCTTGCTCTACTATGCTTTATGCTGTTCTACTCAACTCTGCTTTGCTTTTCTCTACTCTACTCTTGTAACAACCTTAGTTTTCCCTTATTTTTTAAGGAAGTGCTCTTTGAAATGAGTTCAACTATGTTTAGTTTATAATTTTCAGAGCATTAAGGACTAAATTATGAATTCTTTAAAAATTTGGGATAAATTTATAATGTTTAGTGTAGATTTGTAATTTTGTAAATGTTGACATAGTTCAAAATTTTTTTGTGGAAGGTATATTTGCAATTTTAAAAGACGTTGGCTATCCTTGTTATATGTGTATTTTTAAGAATTTTGGCATAGTTCTATCTCTTTTGGTGGATGACATATTTTTAGATAACGAACTCAGAGGGGGTGTTATGCACAAAAAAGTCGATTCTCAAGCCTTCTAGTAGATGGTTCATGAGGGTTGGAAAAATTTCAATTGTAGTTATAAAAGCGAAAACCAGTGTCTGTTTGAATAGCACTTTTGAAAAAAACAACTATGTGAATGGTTTGTCAGAGCACATGGAGTGTGAGGATTTCATAACTGATGGTTGGCAAGAATCCCCTAAGGTCTCTTGAGAGTGTGTGACAGTTTCAGTAGTTGCCGTCGTGTATAGTTCTTGCATGCGATAGTGACAGTCAGTGAGATTCCATAAGATAAGGTAAGAAAATGCCATTTTTGCTTTGTCGGGGTTATGTAATGTTTATCGGTGGGCAGGGGAGACTGATAGGGTGGAAGTTGAGCAAAATTTGACCAGTTCAGTGCATGAACCGTTCTGTCTAGTGTCGGTAAACTATTTTGGTTCCATTGGATGCGAAGGAGAGAACCTGTTGAAGCCTTAGACTGGGTTGCATTGCTGAACTGGGCATGTTTGACTAGGCTGCATTACTGAATCGGGAAAGCTGGGTGCGGCCGGCCCAGCATTGACAGAAACAAAATTAAGTGAAAATAGAAATAAAGTTTTGGGATTTGTTTGGGGATAGCTATTTAGAAAGCACTTTTGGTTAATAAGAACTTTTTATTTTTTTTGACTATGTCTTTGTTGAACATTAAGAAAACAAATCAAAAGAGGGCAAGATGATTGGTACACCAAATCCAGGTAGATAAATTCCTCACCCTGTGATGTAGCACAATATTGTTTGTTTTTACATGATTTCTTACTATCACATGGTGTTAATTTCATAAAAACAAGAAAGGAAGAAAAAATAATGGTAAAGAAAGAAACAATGTGGTGTAATATGATAAAATAAAAAAGGTAGATGTAATATGGAATGAAATGTCTTTCGATATGGTATAATTATCTAGATTTATGGTTAGAAAATGGTAATAAAAAATGGGACTCCTAGAGAACATTATCCTCATCACTAGGCTCAGGGTGTGGGATCGTAGGGTATAAATCTTGACATCAGATATTTGCCTAGGGTTATGTGGTATGACTCCATGATGATTTACACAAGGCCCAACATGTTGGATCATAGGGTATGGTATCATATCTGCCTAGTGGCACTAGGCCCACCGTGTTGGATCGTCGTGAGGTATCGATCTTTGGATCAGATATCTTCCTTGTATTATTTGCTTGATTAGACCTAGAGGATATGCATTAAAGGGAATTGGGCCAAGTAATAATACACATATAATAAAAAATAATAAGGAACTGCATTTCTTTTATGGTTTTTGTCTGGTATTATATATGACATATGATATTGTTTTATTTTTATGCATATGATTCATCTTCACTGTTCATGGTATGTACTTTATTTATACTTGGTTAACTATGTATATTTATCTACTGAGATCTCTAAAATCTAATTTAGTGCTTATATCATAGGTCATGCAACCAATGCATCGAGAATTGGGATTGATGGTGCTACAGGAGTGCCCTTTTAACAAGATGTGTGAGAAAGGGGAGGGCTTGGTGTTAATTAAACTTTTAAGAAAAAATATCTTTATTTATATATTTTTTATTTTGGAGTTGAGATTTGTCTTTCCGTCTGGTCCCCACCATGGGTTTTGTTTATTGTTCTCACTCTGATGATAATTTTTTGTCTAGTGGTACTAGTTTAAGTGGGGGCTTGACAAGTTGGTATCAGAGCTTTGGTTCAAAAATAAGTGGAAAGTGGGTGTGAGGACACCAGCACACAATTGCATCTTTAGTGTTACTTCTCTCTTAGACATTAGTTGTCAAATAACTTATCCAGTTATGTAGGATTTCAATATACTTCAAATAATGGAAAGATTTGAATTTAAAAGTATAGATACAAGTAAAGAAAAAGAGCAGCAAGGAGATATGCAATAGGAATTAGCACAAACCTTAGTCTCCTTGTTGCGATCAATTGGAAACACTGGTAAGCTATAGGGGCAAGGAATCTATTGACATGGTGGTTGACCATTTTTAGTGGATGCATCCTTCTTCTTCTACAGGGGAAGGGGATCTTACGATTACAGAAAATTGGTTAGAGCAAATGAATATTATCTTTGAAGGGATGTCTTGTCCAAATGATAGAAAGGTGGCCTTGGCAGTTTTGGTATTAAAAGATGCTACCAGACAATGATGGAGTTCTCAACATCTGCTCGCTTTTCAAGCCAACCAATGAAAGTCATCTCCTCGAAAGAATTCATAGAAGAAATTTAGCAATGGTATATGCCCATTTTAATCAAAGCCAAAATAAGGGAGGAGTTGAATAATCTCAGGCAAGGTAATCTATCCATTACCGCTTATGAAATAAAATTCTCCCACCTAGCTAAATATGTGCCTCATTTAGTAACACCAAAAGAACTATGGTTTTACATGTTTCGACGAGGTCTGCTGGATGAAATTTGGGGAGCTTTAGTAGTAATCTGAACAACAAACTATTTAGAATTATTGTAGTATGCCCGCACGATTGAGCTGGAACTCAGTTTGCTGGTAACAGGAAAATAAGAAGATAAGAAAAGATTTGATCCTCTAAAATCTAAATTCAGATTCACAGGAAAAAGTGCTAGTCCTAGTTTTTCTAAAGAAGAAACTTCCACTAATTCAAGATCTAGTAGGTTTAGACCATACAGATCAAGCACTAGTAGATTTAGTTCGAGTTCAACTGGAATGAGTAAATGTGGGAAATGTGAAAGATGGCATAGAGGAGAATGTTGATTATAATTTATCCGACCAATGAGATGCTATTATGCAAAGAACTAGGGTATATTGCTCGAGATTGCCCAAAATTATTAGAATTGCAAACTATCAGTGCTTCAACTAGTGGAGTTAGAGATAATGTAAGTCGAGGTAGAGGCCATGGATCTACGATGACTTCAAGCGCTGTGGTTAGAGATGGAATTTACAAGAAGGGGAGGTTAGTGCATATTTATTCGTTCACTCGACAAGATGCTCCATACTCCACTGACGTCATTATAGGTATGCTCGTGTCATAAAATTTTGTTTTTTCTACACTCTTTGAATATGGAGCCTCACACTTTTTTATATCCACTAATGCACTCTACTGATGTCATTATATAGGTATGCTAGTGTTACACAACTTACCTATTTCTGTACTATTTTAAATGTGGAGCCTTACATTCTTTTATATCCACTACTGTATCGAGAAAAATAAAAATCCTATTTTACACTCCATGAAATATTTATTAGAAGTAAAAATGCCCATGGAAATAGTATTAGTGTAGAAAATTTATTGAAGATGAGATAGACATTAGAGGAAAGAAATTCTCAGTATTGCTACACATTCTATCTCTAAGTGAATTTGATGTAATTCTTGGCATGGATTGGTTGTTGAGCATAAAGTAAAAAATAGATTGTTATGAAAAGAGGATTTAAATTCCAATCCTTAGAGAAGATAAATTAATCTATTTTGGCCAAGGGAGAAAATTTTCTATCATAACATGCTCAAATCCCAGAAGCTACTAAAGAAAGGATGTGATGGATGTCTGGTATTCTTTGTGGACTTTGATAGACAATTTTGTCAACCCTCAAAAGTATCGATTGCTAAAGAATATTTGGATGTCTTCTAGGAGGAATTATTGATAGGGAAATTAAATTTGAAATTCGATTGATTCTTGGTGTTAAGCTAGTATTATTAGACAAAGGATTTATTAGACTAAGTGTGTCCCCATGGGGAGCACCTATCTTATTTGTGAAAAGGAAAGATGGAAGTCTTTGTATGTGTTTGGGCTATTGAGAAATCAATAAAGTCACTATAAATAATAAATATCCGTTGTCATCAATTGATGAGTTATTTGATCAGTTGCATGGAGCAGTTGTATTTGCAAAATTGATCTATAATTTGGATATCATCAGTTAAAAATCAAGTAGGAAGATGTTCCAAAGATAGCTTTCAGAACCAGGTATGACACTATGAATTCTTAGTACTACCCGTTAGGCTAACCGATGCACCAGCAACTTTTATGTATTTAATGAATCGAGTGTTCAAGAAATATTTGGCCACTTTATTATTATCTTTGTTGATGATATCTTGATTTATTCAAAATCCTTGGAAGAACATGCTACACATTGCATTTAACATTATAGACTTTGAGAGGAAACCAATTATATGCCAAATTCTCGAAATATGAGTTTTGGTTATCCAAAGTCATTTTCATAGGACATGTTGTCAGTGCAAAAGGGGTCTCTATAGATCCACAATAGATTTTTGCTATCATAGATTGGCCAAGAACCACAACCGTGTCTGAGGTCAGAAGCTTCTTGGGATTGGCTCGATATTACAGTAAGCTTCTCAAAAGTTTTTCTCAGATTATCACACGATTAACAAATTTAGCATGAAAGACAACAAAATTATAATGGGATGCAGCTTGTTAGAATAGCTTCCAAAAATTGAAAGAGAAATTGACTATAGCTCTAATTCTAGCAATGACAGAAGGCATAGAAGGTTATCAGATATATAGTGATGCCTCGTTGTAAAGGCTAGGTCGTGTATTGATGCAACATCACAAGGTAATTGCCTATTCATCTAGACAACTTAAGACACATGAAAAGAATTATCTTGTGCATGATTTGGAGTTAATAGCTATAATTTTTACCTTAAAAATTTGGAGACATTACTTATACGGAGTTAAATGTATGATATTCATTGATCATCAGAGTTTAAAATATCTCTTCACTCAAAAGGAATTAAATTTTAGGCAAAGAAGATGGTTGGAATTTATTAAAGATTATGATGTAGAAATCACATATCATCCAGGTAAAAGAAACATGGCGATAGATGCTCTCAGTAGAAAAGCTAATGTTAATACCTTATCAACTACTACCCTTGAAGAAAAGCAATTGATCTTTTAATGGACAAGTAGCAATTGGAATCTAAAGTACAAAGAAGTACGATATTACTGGCTCACCTATCTGTAAGGCCAGATTTGTTTATATCAATAAAAAAAGACCAGGCTAAAAAAATCAAAACTACAAAAGATAATCCAAAGGGTCCACAAAGGACTAGCATCTAAATTTAAATTTGATAAGGATTGTCTACTTTGATTTCAAGATAGATTATGGATACCAACGTATCACCAACTCAAGGAAATACTATTAAAAGAAGCTCACAACTCTCGTTATTCCATACATTTAGGAGAGAATAAAATGTAACAAGAGCTAAGACAACAAAACTGGTTGCTAGGGTTAAAGAAAGATTTGGCTAATTGGGTTCAAAGGTATATAATTTGTTGACAAGTCAAAGGAGAACAACAAAAGTCTAGAGGATTACTATAGTCATTATCGATACCAAAATGAAAATGGGAAGAAGTAGGAATGGATTTTGTAGTTGGATTACCCAGATCACCTATAGGTCATGATGCAATTTTTGTAATATTGGTTAGGCCGACAAAAACTACTCATTTTCTTGCTATAAAGACAACTTATTCTATTGAAAAGATCAAAACTATTCAAGAAAAAATGAAAGCAGCCTAAGACAAACAAAAGAAATAATATGATGTCAAAGATAAAATGATAAAATTTCAAGAGGGGGAGCACATATTTATTAAAGTAAGTCCAACCAAAGGTATCATAAGGTTTGGAAGGGCAGGAAAAATAAAGCCTAAATCCATTGGTCCTTTTCAAATACTAGAAAGGGTTTGATAAGTGGCATATTGACTTGCTTTACCTCATCAGTTGATAGGAGTGCATTATGTATTCAATGTCTCAGTGTTAAGGTTATCAATCTAGATCCCTCCCATGTGGTGAGCTACATGGATCTAGATGTGAAATTAAGAAAGAATTGTCTTATCCAGAATCACCAGTGAGGTCCTTGATCGATAATAGAAGAGGCTAAGAAACAAGTTATTCTCATGGTTAAACTATTATGGAATGGTCAAATAAAAAGAGAAGCCACATGGGAAGTAGAGGTAGAAATGATCACTCGGTACCCACACTTGTTTTAAATTTTAGGAAGAAATTTTTGGACGGAGGAAAGACTATAACAGCCTTAGTTTTCTTTTATTTTTTTTTTTTGAGAAAGTGCTCTTTGAGATGAGTCCAACAGTGTTTAGTTTGAAATTTTTGGAGGTCTAAAGAGTAAATTATGAATTTTTAAAGATTTGGGATAAATTTGTAATATTAAGGGTAGATTTGTAATTTTGTAAATGCTGGCATAGTTCAAATTTGTTTTGGCAAAAGTATGTTTTTTAGGAATTTTGGCACGGTCTATCTCTCTGGCGGAGGATATATTTGCAAATAATGAATTCAAAGGGGGCTTTATGCACAAAAAAGTCATTTCTCAAGCCTTCTTACAGATAGTTCATGAGGGTTTGAGAAATTTCCTTTGCAGTTATAAAAGCTGAAACCAGGGTGCATTTGGAAAGCACTTTTGCGAAAAAAACGACTGCGTGAAAGGTTTGTCGGAGAACGCGGAGGGTGAGAATTTCCGTAAGTGAGAACTGGAGAAAATTTCGTAAGGTCTTCTTGGAGGGTGCGAGAGTTCTAACAGTCACTACCGGCTAAAGTTCTGATACACAATAGTGACAGCCGACGAGATTCTGTAAGATAAGGTAAGAAAATGCTATTTTTCTTCGCCAGGGTTGTGTAAGTTTTTAAGCGAGCAGCAGAGACTGAGGAGGTGCAAGCCGAGCAAGATTTGATCGGTTGAGCGCATGAACAAGCCGATCCAGGGTTGGCGAACTATTTCGGGTCGGACGCAAAGGAGAGAACTAGTTTAGGCCTTTGACCTAGTCGCATTGCTAAACTGGGCACACTAAGCACAGCCGGTCCAGCGTCATTGGAAGCAGAATTAAGTCAAAACAGGAAGTAATTTTGGGATTTGTTTATGGATAGCTTTTTAGAAAGCACTATTGGTTTATATGAACATTTTATTTTTTTGACTATGGCTTCATAAGACATCAAGAAAACAAATCCGAAGTGGGCAAGACGATTGACACAACAAATCCAGGTAGATGAATTCCTAGCCATGTGATGTCGCACAAATTATTTGTTTTTACATGGTTTTTTATTATCACATGGTATTAATTTCATAAAAAATAGAAAGGAAGAAAAAATATGGTAAAGAAAGAAACAATATGGTATAATATGCAAAAATAATAAAGAAGTTATATGGAACAAAAAGTTTTTTTGTATGGTATTATTATCGGGATTTGTGGTTAGAAAATGATAGTAAAAAATTTGATTCCTAGAGAGCATTATCCTCACCACTAGGCCCAGCGATCACAGGGTATCGTTCTTCATATCAGATATCTATCTAGTGTTATGTGCTATGACTCCATGATGATTTATACCAGGCCCATCGAGATGGATCGTAGGGTACGATGCCATACCTACTTGGTGGCACTAGGCCTAGCACGTTGCTCGTGGGGTATCGATCTTCAGATCAAATATTTACCTAGTGTTATGTGCTTGGTTAGATGCGAGGTGGAGAACATTTTCTTGATTGAATTAAGAGGATAATGTGTCAAAGGGAATTAGGCCCAATAGTAACACACTTATAATAAGAAAAAATAAGAAACTAGCATTTCTTTTGTGGTTTTTTATCTAACATTATATATGTCATCTCGTATGATTTTATCTTTATGCCTATGATTCATCTTCACTGTTCATGGTATGTATTTTATTTATACTTGGTTAACTATGTGGATTTATCTATTGAGATCTATAAAATCTCATTTAGTGCTTACATCACAGGTCATGCAACCACTACATCTAGAACTAGGAATGATGTTGTTACAAGAGAGCCCTTATCACAAGTTGTGTCAGAAAAAAGAGGGCTTAGTGTGACTAAACTTTTAAAAAAAATGTCATTATTTATATATTTTATATTTTGTAATTGGGGTTTTCCTTTTCGTGGGGTCCCCACCTTGGGTTTATTTATTGTTCTCACTCTAATGATAATTTTGTTATCTAGTGGTACTAGTTTACGTGGGGGCTTGATAGCTCCACTCTACTCTCCTCTACTCTGCTCTACTCTTCTCTTCTCTGCTCTGCTCTGTTTTACTCTACCCTACTCTACACTACTCTACTTTACTCTACTCTACTCTAGCCTAGTCTAACCAAACCGAGCTCTGCACTACTCTATTCTTCTCTATGCTACTCTACTCTACACTACTCTTGCCTAGCTTACCCTAGCCTACTCTAGCCTAGCCTAGCCAAACCTAACTCCATTATGCTCAACTCTACTCTATTCTACTCTCTTAAACTATACTTTACACTACTCCACTCTACTGTACTCTACTCTACTCAAACATAGACTAGCCAAGCTTATCCTAACTCTACTCTAGCCTACCATAGCCTACCTTAGCCTAGCCAAACCTTGTCCTACTTTGCTCTGCTATATTTTGCTATGCTCTGCACTGCTCTACTCTACTCTGCTCTACTCAATTCTACTTTACGCAACAGTACTCTGGCTAACACTTGCATAGCCTATCCTAACCTAGCTCTACTTTACTCTAGCCTAGCCTAACCTAGCCTAGCATAGGCTAACCTAACCTAGACTAACCTAGCTCTATTTTACTCTACTCTCTTATACTCCACCCTATCTACTTTACTCTACTCTAACCTACCTAGCTTAACCCAACCTAACTTTGCTCTACTCTACTCTACTCTATCCTAGCCTAACCTAACCTAGCTCTGCTCTACTTTGCTCTACTTGACTCTACTCTACTCTACTCTATTCTACACTACTTTGCTTTACTCTTCTCTACTCCACCCTCCTCTGCTCTACTCTACTTTGCTTTACTCTATTATGCTCTACTCTGTTCTACTCTACTCTACTCAGCTCAGCTCTACTTTGCTCTACTCTAATCAGCTCTACTCTACTCTACTCTAATCTACTCTACTCTACTTTGTTTTGCTCTGCTCTGTTATCCTTTTCTCTACTTTACTTTACCCTACTGTGCTCTACTATACTTTACTCTACTCTAGCCTAATTTAACCTATCCTAGTCTAGCCTAGCATAACCCAACTCTATTTTACCCCTCTTCTCTACTCCACTCTACTCTACTCTACTTTAACCTAGCCAAGCCTAACTTAGCTCTACTTTGCTCTACTCCAGTATGCTCTACTCTACTCTGCTTTGCTCTATTCTACTCTATTCTGCTCTACACTACTCTACTTTGCTCTACTCTACTCTGCTCTGCTCCTCTTTTCTCTATTCTATCCTACTCTACTTTACTCTACTCTAGCCTTGCTTTGCCTAACCTAACCTAGCTCTACTTTACCCTACTCAACTCTACTCTACTTGACTCTAGCTTAGCCAAACCTAGCCTAGCGTAGCCTAACCTAAACTAGCCTAACCTAACCTAGCTCTACTCTACTCTGGTCTACTATGCTTAGCTCTACTCTACTTTGCTTTACTCTACTTTGCTCTACCATGCTTTACTCTACTCTACTTTAGCCAAGCCTAGACTAGCCTAACCTAACCAATGCTAGATCTACTCAACTCTACTCTGCTCTACTCTACTCGAGTCTAGCCTAACCTAGCCTAGCTTAACCTAGCTCTACTCTACTCTACTCTACTCTACTATACTCTACTCTACTCTACTCTACTCCACTCCACTCTGCTCTACTATTCTCTACTCTACTCTACTCAAACCTACCCTAGCCTCGCCTAGCTTAGCTTAACGTAGCTCTATTCTAATCTGCTCTACTCCTCTCGGCTCTACTCTTCTGTACTATACTCTTTTCTATTCTTCTCCATGCTACTCTTTTTTTCTCTACTCTGCTCTGCTCTATTTTACTATACTCTACTAGACTCTAGCCTTGCCTAGCCTAGCTTAGCCTAACATAGCACTACTCTACTCTATTCTACTCTGGTCTACTTTACTCTACTTTAGCCTAGCCTTGCCTAGCCTACCCTAGTCTAGCCTTGCCTATCCATGCTCTACTCTACTGTGCTTTACTTTACTCTACACAACTCTACTCTATTCTACTCTACTCTACTTTACTCTTACCTAGCTTAGTCTAGCATCACTTAACCTAACTCTATTATACTCTACTCTACTCTAGCTTAGCTTAACCTAGCCTAGCCTTACCTTGCCTAGCTTACTTTAGCCTAACCTAACTCTACTCAGCTCTACTTTATACTTCTTTGGTCTACTCTATTTTGCTCTGCTTTGTTCTGCTTATAATTAATCTGCTCTATTATACTCTAACCTAGTCTAACCTAACCTAACCTAGCTCTACTCTAGTCTAGTCTAGTCTAGCCAACCCTAGCCAAGGCTACTTTAGCCTTACTTAGCTCTTTTCTACTCTACTCTACCCTACTCTACTCTATCCAACTCTACTCTACTAAACTCTAGCCTAGCCTAACCAAGCTCTGCTCTACTCTGTTTTTCACTACTCTGCTCTGTCCTGCTCTGTTCTGCTCTACTCCACTTAACTCTACTTTATCTTAGCCTAGCTTTGCTTTATTCTTCTCTACTCTACTCTACTCTTCTAGACTCTACTCTTCTTTACTCTATCCTAGCCAAGCTTAGTCTTGCTTAGCCCAACCTAACCTAGATTTACTCAATTACTCTATTTGACTCTACTCTTCTCCACTCTACTCTGTTTTCTTCTACTTTTCTCTACTCTACTCTACTTTTCTCTACTTTTTTATGCTCTTCTCTACTCTACTCTGCTAAACTCTACTTTGCTTTTCTCTACTCTGCTCTACTCTACTCTTCTCTACTTTGCTCAAATATGCTCTGCTATGCTCTGCTCTACTCTACAGTGATATGCTCTGCTTAACTCTGCTCTACTCTACTCTCCTCTCCTAACCTCACCTTTAGTCTCCCCTCCTCTCTTGTCCTCTCCTCTCCTTTTCTCTACTTTACCATACCCTACTCTACTCTACTTTACACCTTTCTACTTTACCCTGCGCTATTCTACTCTACACTACTTTACTTTACTCTTGCCTAAAAAAGCAGAGCCTTATCGAATCTAGCTCTACTCTACTTTACTCTACTATACTGTACTCTAGTCTAGCCTAGCCTTGCTTAGCCTGGCTTAGTTAAGCCTAACATAGCTCCACTATACTCTTACTCTACTCAAATCTAGTCTATTATACTATACTCTACTCTACAGAACTCTTGCCTAGCCTAGCTTGACTTAGATTAACTTGCCTAGCCTAGCCTAACACTTTTCCAATCTTTTACACTTTACTCTGCTCTACTCTAATATGTTTTCTCTACTCTATTATGCTTTGTTCTACTCTACACTACTAAGCTAAACTCTACTAAACTTTACTCTACTCTGCTATGCTCTAGTCTCTTCTACTCTACTCCACTCTATGCCACTTTACTCCACTCTACTCCACTCTAACCTAAACTAGCCTAGCCTAGCCTACCCAAACCTAGCTCTACTCTACTCTACTCTACTCTAGCTTAGCTAAGCTTAACCAAGCTCTACTCTACTCTACTCTGCTATCCTCTACACTGCTCTGATTTGAATTGCTCTGCTCTACTCTACTTTACTCTAGCCTTACTTAACATCGCCTAGCCTAGCCTAACCTAACGTAACTCTACTTTACTCAACTCTACTCTACTCTAGATTAGCTTAGCCTAGCCTAACCTCTCCTTGCCATACTTTGCTCTATTCTACTCTACTCTACTATACTCTATGCTACTCTTCTCTAGTCTACTCTACTCTAATATACTCTAACCTTGCCTGGCCTAGCCAAGCCTAGTATATCTTAGCCTAACCTAGCTCAACAATGCTTTGCTCTGCTCTGCTCTTCTCTTTTTTGCATTGCTTTGCTCATCTTTACTTTGCTCTACTATATTCTACTCTACACTACTCTAGCCTAACCATCCCTTGACTAGCCTAGCCTAATCAAACTCTGCTCTACTCTATAATTTTTTATAGTACTCTAATCTACTCCACTCTACTATATCCTCACTTAACCTAGCCTAGCCTAGCCTAACCTAACTCTACTATGATCTTCTCTACTCTACTATATTATACTCCACTCTACTATACTCTAACCTATCCTAGCCTATCATTGCTCTACTCTTCTCTACTCCACTCAAGCCTTCCCTAGCTTAGCCTAGCCAAACCTAGCTCTGCTCTACTTTGCTATACTTTATTCTTCTGTATGCTATACTACTCTACTGTCGTCTACTCGACTCTGCTCTACTACACTCTACTCTACTAATTTATATGCTAACCTAGCCTAGTTTAACATAGCTCTACTCTACTCTACCAGACTAAACTTTACTCTACTCTAGCCTAGCTTAGCCTAACCTAGCCTAGCCTAGCCTAACCTAACCTAACCTATTTTTACCTGTATCTTCTCTCCTCTAGTCCACTCTACTCTACTCTAATCTACACTTCTCTACTCTACTCAAACCTAGCCATGCCAAACTTAGCTCTACTCTACTCCACTTTATCTTAGCTTAGCATAACCTAACCTAGCCTAGCCTAAACTAGCTCTACTCTACTCTACTCTGCTCTGCTATACTCTATTCTACTCTACTATACTCTACTCTACTCTACTACACTCATCTACTCTTCTCTACTTTACTTTATTATTTTCTACTCTACTCTACTCTACGATACTCTAGACTTCCTTAGCTTAGCCAAATCTATCTCTATTCTACTCTACTATACTCTACTCTACTCTAGCCTTGCCTAGCATAACCTTACTGAACTCTACTCTACCATGCACTATTCTACTCTACTCTATCTTAACCTAGCCTTGCCTAGCCTTGGCTAACCTGGCTTTGCTCTACTCTACTCTGCTCTACTCTACTTTACTCTGCTTTACTCTGCACTACTCCACCATGCTCATCTACACAACTTTGCTCTACTCTCCTCTGCTATTTTGTACTCTACTCTATTCTACTTTACTCTACTCTTCTCTACTCTATACTCTACTCTACCTTAGTCTACCCTGCTCTACTCTACTCTACTTTACTTTAGCCTAGCTTAGCTTAGCCTAACCTAATAATGCTCTACTCTACCCTACTATACTCTAGTCTAGCCTAGCCTAACCTACCCTAGCCTATCAAATCCTAGCCTAGCCTAGACTAACCTAACTCTACTCTACTCTGCTTTACTCTACTCTGCTCAACTCTACTCTAACCTAAACTAGCCTAGTCATGACAAGTTTTACTATTCTCTACTCTATTCTACTCTACTCTACTCTACTTTCCTGTAATCTAGCCTTGCCTAACCTAACCTAAGCTAGCTTTGCTCTGCTCTAGTATGCTCTGCTCTATTCGATTATGCTCTAATCTTCTCTACTCTACTATAATCTTTACTCAAGCCTTGCTTAACTTAGCTTCACTTTACTCTACTCTACTATAGAAAAACATAGCCTAGCCTAGCCTACCCTAGCCTAGCCAAGCGTAGCCTAGCCTACCCCAGCTCTAGTACACTCAATTCAACTCAACTCTGCTCTTCTCTACTCTACTATACTATACTCTAATATAACCTAGCCTAGCCTACTTGAACTAGCTTTTCTCTACTCTAGTCTACTCTCCTCTACCTTACTCCACTAAACTCTACTTTACTCTACTCTACTCTACTCTACTTCACTCTAGTCTACTCTAGTTTACCCTACACTACTCTTCTTTACTCTGCTCTAACCAAGCTTTACTCTACTCTACTCTACTTTAATCCATTAATTTTCTCTACTCTACCTTAGCTTAACTTGGCTCTGCATTACTTTGTTCTACTATACTCTAGTCTACCCTATTCTACTCAGCTCTACTCTACTCTATTCTTCTCTACTCCACTCTACTCTAACAAACCCTAGCCTAACCTAACTTACCCTAACCTAGCTCTACTCTACTCCACTCTGCTCCACTCTATCGTTCTACTCTCCTCTAGCTTTACCTAGCCTAGCCTAGCCTAACCTAACCTAGCACAGCTCTATGCTACTCTACTCAACTCTACTCAAACCTTGCCTAGCCAAGCCTTCCCTAACATAGCTGTACTCTACTCTAGTCAAGCATAGCCTTACTAGCCTAGCATAGCTTAACCTAGCTTTGCTCTACTATGCTTTGCTCTAGTCTACTTTGCTCTACTCTACTTTGCTCTGCTCTACTTTGCTCTGCTTTACTTTTTTCTACTCTACTCTACTCTACCCTAGCCTAACTTAGCCAAGCTCAACTCTACTCTACTCTGCTCTAAACTAGTCATTCCTAACATAGCTTTGCTCTACTCACCTCTATTATGCTCTTCTATACTCTACTTTACAATGCTTTACACTACTCTATTCTACTTTACTCTTCTCTACTCTACACTACACTACTTTTCTCTACTCTTCTCTACTCATCTCTACTCTACTTTACTCTACTCTTGCCTTACCTAGCCTTGCCTACCTTTACCTAGCTCTCCTCTACTCTACTCTACTTGACTTTAGCCTAGCCTAGGCTAGCCTAGCTTAGCCTTACTTATCCTTACTTAGCACTCTTCTACCCAGCTCTACTCTACTCTTCTCTACTCTACTCTACTTTCCTATTCTTTACTCTACTCTCCTCTACTCTATTATGCTCTGCTCTAATCTGATTTGCTTTACTCTACTCTACTCTGCTTTGCTCTACTCTACTCTTCTCAACTCCACATTAGCAAAGCTTAGCCTAGCCAAACCTAACCTACTTAGCTCTACTATACTCTACTCTACTCTACTTTTACCTAGCCTAACCTAGCCTAGTCTAGCCTTGCCTAGCCTAACCTAGTTCTACTTTACTCTACTCCACTATATTATACTCTACTCTGCTATACTCTACTCTACTCTAGTCTACTCTACTCTACTATACTATACTCTAACCTTACTTAACCAAGCCTAGCATAGCCTAACTTAGCTCTACTCTTCTTTGCTCTACTCTATTCTACCCTACTCTAGCTTAGCGAAACTCAACTCTAATTTACTCTATTTTACTCTAGCCTAGGCTAGATTATGCTAACCAAGCCTAACCAAACCTAGCCCAACCTAGCTCTACTCTACTCCACTTTGTTGTACTCTACTCTACCCTATTCTAACCTTACCTAACTTAGCTCTACTCTGCTATACTCAACTTTAATATACTATATTCAATAATACTCTACTCTAACAAAGCTTAGCTTATCTTAGAATAACCTAGCTCAACACTACTCTACTCTACTCTGGCTTAACCTTGCCTTAGCCATGCCCAACCTTGCCTATCCTAGCCAAGCCAAACTATGCTCTACTCTTCACTACTCTACTCTTTACTACTCTACTCTACTTTACTCTACTTTACTTTGCTTTTTTTGTATATTACTCTACTCTAGCCTAGCCATGTCTAGCCTAACCTATTCTAGCTCTACTCAACTCCACTCTATTCTATTCTATTCTTTACTATAATATACTCTACTCTACTCTACTCTAGCCTAGCTTAGCTTAACCTACCTTAACCTAACCTTGCATAGCCTTACTTAAACAAGCTCTACTCTACTCAACTCTACTATACTCTATTGTATTAAACTCTACTCTACTATACTCTACTCTAATCTAACTTAGCCCAGCTTAGCCAAGTCTATCCAAGCTCTACTCTACTCTACTCCTCTCTAGCCTAGCCTAGCCCAACCTAGCCTAACCTAGCACTACTCTACTCTGCTCTACTCTACTCTACTCTACTCTATTCTACTGTACTCTAGGCTAGCTTAGCCTAGCCTAACCTAACTTGACCTTGCTCTACTCTAATCTACTCTACTCTAGCCTAGCCTAATCAAGCCTTACCTAGCCTAGCCTAACTTAGCCTTGCCTAGCATAGCCTAACCTAGCCTTACCTAACCTAACTCTACTCTACTCTACTATAATATACTCTACTCAACTCTACTCAACTTAGCTGTAGTCTACTCTATTTGACTCTACACTACTCTATCTTAATCTACCTTGATCTACTTTACTCTACTTTTCTCTAGCATAGACTGGCCAAGTACTTCTTTACTCTACTTTATTATACTCTACTATACTCTATTCTTCTCTACACTACTCAGCATATAATACTTCAGCCAAAACTTTACTCTACTCTACCCTACTATATTCTACTAAACTCTACTCTACTATAATCTACTTCACTCTACTCTACTATAACCTAACATAGCCTTGCCTAACCTAGCTCTACTAAATTCTACTCTGCTATATTCTTGCTTAGCTTAGCTTAACCCAGCTCTACTCTACTTTGCCCTATTATACTCTATTCTACTATGCTCTTCTCTGCTCTACTTTATTCTACTCTACTTTTGCCTAGCCTAGCCTAGCAAAACCAACCTCTACTCAACTTTACTCTACTCTAATCAATTATATTATACTATACTATACTCAACTCTACTCTACTATCTCCTAGCCTAGCCTACCTTAGCCAAGCATAGCCTAGCTTAACCAACCTAGCTAGGCTCTAATCCAGTATACTCTACTCCATTCTACTCTACTCTACTCTTCTCTTCTCTACCTAACTTATCCTAGCTATACTAGACTCTACTCTACTCTACTCTACTATACTCTGCTCTACTTTAATCTACTCTACTCTACCCTAGCCTAGCCTGACCTAGTCTAGTCAAGCCCAACCTAGCTCTACTCTACTCTTCTTTGCTCTTCACTACTCTGTTATACTTTTCTCCATTCTGCTCTACTATTCTCTACTCTACTATGCTCTACTCTACTCTATTTTGCTTTTTTATGCTCTATTCTTTTCTACTCTTCTCTACTCTACTTAGCTCTACTCTATTCTGCTCTCTTCTTCACTCCACTCCTCTACTCTCCTCTCCTCTCCTTGACTCTACTCTACTCTACCCAACTCTACACTACTCTACTCTAATCTACTCAAGTCCACTCAACTCTGTTCTACTCTACTCTACTCTAGCCTAGCCTAGCCTAGCTTAGCATAGGTTAGCCTAATCTACTCCTACTCTACTCTACTCTACTCTACTCTGCTCTACTTAGCCTACCTAAGCCTAGCCTAAACTAACCTGGCTCTACTCTACTCTACTCTACTCTACTCTACTATACATTGCTCTACTGTACTTTACTCTATCCTAGCAACCCTTAGCTTAACCTAATTTAGCTCACTCTACTCTACTTTGCTATGCTCTACTCTTCTCTAGAGTACTACTCTGGTCTGTTTTGCTCTATTCTACTCTGGTCTAATTTACTCTGCTCTTCTACCCTTCTTTGATCTACTCCACTCTGCTCTCCACTACTCACCTCTACTCTACTATACTCTATTCTACTCTACTATACTCTATTCTACTCTACTCTAATGTAATTTACTCTACTTTACTCTACTGTACTCTATTATACTCTAGCCTAGCTACTCTTAGATAACCAAAACCAAGCTCTACTCTACTCCACTCATCTTGACTCTAACTTAGCCTAGCCAAATCTACCTTTACTCTGCTCTACTCTATTCTACTCTACTCTACTTTGCTCTACTCTACTCTACTCTGGTAAGCTCAACTCTGCTTTGCTCTACACTGATTAAATCTGTTATGCCTTGCTCTACTATACTCTACTTTACTCCACTCTGCTCTACTTTAGCCTCGTGTGCCTAACCTAACCTAGCTCTACTCTACTCTACTCTACTATACTCTACTGGACTTTAGCCTAGCCTAACCTAGCTTAGCTGGCAAAGCCTAGCCTAACCTAGCCCTACTCTACTTTGTTTTGCTCTACTCTACTCTATTTTGCTCTACTCTACTCTACTCTAATGTTCTTTACTTTGCTCTACTCTTCTCTTCTCTTCTTCACTCTCTTTTAGCAAAGCCTCACCTCACTTGGCCTAACCTAATCTTGCTCTACTATACTCTACTCCACTCTACTCTAGCTAGCCTAACCTAACCTAACCTAGCTTTACTCTGCTCTACTCTATCCTACAATACTCTACTCTACTCTACTACACTTTACTCTATTATACTGTACTCTAACCTAGCATAACCTCACCTAGCTTAGTCTAATCTAACTCTACTATGCTCTACTCTATTCTACTCTAATCTACTCAACACTACTCTGCTCTACTCTTTTATACTCTATTTTTCTCTACTTTGCTCTTCTCTGCTCTACTCTACTTTATTCTGATATGCTCTGCCATACTCTACTTTACTCTACTCTACTCTACCCTACTCTGCACTACTTTAGCCTAGCATAGCCTAGCCTAACTGAGCTCTACTGGACTCTACTCTAGCCTAGCCTAACCTTGCTCTACTCTACTCTACTCTACCATGCTCAACTCTACTCAAACCTAGCCTAGCCTAACCTAGCTCTACTTTACTCTATCCTAGCTTAGCCTAGCCTTACCTAGCCTAGCCTAGCATAGCCTAACCTAAATCCTCTTAGCTCTACTATGCAATGCTCTACTCTACTCTTCTTCTTTGCTCTATTATAATCTGCTCTCCTCTCCTCTCCTTAGCTCTCTTCTCCTCTACTCTACTCTACTCTATTATACTCTACTCTACTTTACTCTACACTAATTTGCACTGCTCTACTCTCCTCTACTCTACTATATTATACTCTACTATACTTTACTCTGCTCTACTTAACTATAACTTAGCTCTACTCTACTATACTCTATTCTACTCTAGTCCAGCCTACCCTACCCAAACATAGCCAAGCTTAGCCTTACCCAACCAAGCCTATCCTAGCTTTGCTATTCTCTACTCTACTAAACTAAAGTCTACTCTACTCTACTTTATTTGACTCTTCTCTACTCTAATGTAACTTAGCCTAGTCTAACCAAGCTCTACTCTACCCTACTCTACTCTAGCCTAGCCTTGCCTAGCTTAACCTTGCCAAGCATAACCTAGCCTAACCTGGCCCAACCTAGCTTTGCTCTACTCTACTCTTCTCTATTATGCTATGCTCTACTCTACTCTTCTCTACTCTACTCTACTCTACTCTACTCTACTAAACTCTGCTCGTTAGGCTAACCTAGCCAAGCCTAACCCAACTCTACTCTACTTTACTATAGCCTAACCTAGCCTTATTAACCATAGCCTAGCTTTCCCTAGCCTAACTTAGCTCTACTCTACTTTACTCTACTCTACTCTGCTCTACTCTACTTTACTCCACGCCACTCTACTCTACTCTAACCCATCTCTAACCTTGCCTAGCCTAGCTATTTTCTTCACTATCATAGCTAAGCCTAGCTTAGCATAGCATTACCTAACATAGCTCTACTTTACTCTACTATGCTCTGCTCTACTTTGCTCTGCTTTGTTATGCTCTAGTCTACTCTACTATGCTTTGCTCTACTCTATTCTACTATACTATAGCCAAGCATAGCCTCGCCTAGCCTAACCTAGCTCTACTCTACTCTACTCTACTCTACTCTAATATGCTCTATTTGACTCTACTATACTCTTCTCTACTTTACTCTACTCTACTCAAGCCTAGCCAAGCCTAACATAACCTAGCCTAGCCTAGCTTAACCTAGCTTTACTCTACTCTACCCTACTCTACTCTTCCCTGCACTAATTTAATCAAGTCTACTCTACTTTACTTTAAGCTAGACTAGCCCACAATAACCTCGACTAACCTTGCTTTGCTTAAATTTGCTCTGCTAAACTATTCCCTACACGGCTCTTCTCTACTTTATGATGCTTTGCTTTACTCTACTCTACTCTAGCCTAACCTAATTGGTCCTAAGATACTCTACTCTACTCTACTATACTCAGCTTAACTCTACTTTAACATAGCCTAGCTTAGCCTAACCAAGCTCTACTCAACTCTACTCTACTCTACCCTAGCTTAGCCTTGCCTAACCTAACCTAGCCTAGCCTAGGCTAACCTAGATTAGCTCCACTCTACTTTTCTCCACTCTGCTTTGCTATGCTATGCTTTGCTCTGCACTTCTCAACTCTGCTCTACTCTACTCTACTCTATTCGAGCCTAACCTAGATTAGCTCCACTCTACTTTTCTCCACTCTGCTTTGCTATGCTATGCTTTGCTCTACACTTCTTAACTCTGCTCTACTCTACTCTACTCTATTCGAGCCTAACCTAGCCTAGCACAGTCAAACCTATCTCTACTTTACTCTACTCCACTCTACTCTTCTCTACTCTACTCTACTCTACCCCATTCTACTTTAGCCTTGCAAAGACTAACATAGCTTGGCCTAGACTTGCTTAGCATAGCCAAACCTAACTTTACCTAACTTTACTATGCTATATTATACTCTACTCTACTCTACTTTGTACTATCCTTGCCTAGCCTAACTTGTTTTATTCTTCTCTTCTCTACTCTACTCTACTCTACTATACTCTAGCTTAGCCTACTCTAGCCAAACCTAAGCTTACTTAGCTCTACTCTACTTTACTCTACTCTACTCTAGCTTAGCCTACCCTTGCCTAACCTAAGCTTACCTAGCTCCACTCTGCTTTACCTTGCATTTCTCCTCTCTACTATGCTCTGCTCTACTCTGCTCTGCTTTGCTCTACTCTACTTTACTCTGCTCCACTTAATTCAACTATACTCTACTCTACTCTAGCCTAGCATAGCCTAACCTAACTTAGCTCTACTCTACTCTATTATACTATACTCTAACAATTCCTAACCTTGCCTTGCCTAGCCTAACCTAGCTCTCCTCTACTATACTCTACTAAACTTTACTCTACTCTACTACACTCTACTCTACTATACTCTACTATACTATACTCTACTCTACTCTACTATACTCTACTCTACTTTACTCCACTCTGCTCTGCCCCAACCTTGCCTAGCTTTGCCCACCCTAGCCTAGCTTACCCTAACTAAGCTCTACTATACTCTTCTCTAGTCTACTCTACCCTACTCTGAACTATTTTGCTTTACTCTGCTCTGTTCTACTCAACTCTACTCTACACTATTCTTCTCTACTCTACTCAGCTCAGCTCTACTTTGTTATGCTCTACTTTACTCTTATCTAACTTAGATTAGCCTGACTGAGCTCTACTCCACTCTAGTAGAGCCTAGCCTAGCTTAGGCTAACTTAGCTCCATTATACTCTATTTTCTCTGCTCTAATCCACTGGACTCTACTCCAATCTACTCTAAACTACTCTACTTTACTCTGTTCTCACTTAACTTAAACTAGCCTAACCTAGCTTTACTCGACACTACTCTATTATATTCTTCTCTACTTTAGACAATTCAAGCCTACTTTAGCCTAGCCTAACCTAGCTCAACTCTACTATGGTCTACTATATTTTCTTACTCTACACTTCTCAACTCTACTCTACTATGCTCTACTCTACTCTACTCTACTGTACTCTAGCCTAACGTAGCCTAACCTATTTCTACCCTACTCTACTCTAGCTTAACCTTGCCTAGCTTAGCCTAACCAAACTTAGCCCAGCCTAACATAGCTTAACCTCACTTAGCCTAACCTAGCTTTACTCTATTCCACTCTACTCTATTCTCTTCTACTCTTCTCTACTCTAACTTACTCTACTCTACTCTAACCAAGCCTAACATAGCCAAGTGAAAATTAGCTATAATCTACACTACTCAAACTTAGCCTAAACTAGCTTAGCCAAGCCTAACCTACCTAAGTTTAGCTGTGCTCTACTCTACTCTACTCTGCTCAACTTTGCTCTACTATGCTCTGCTTTGCTTTACTCTTTTTTACTCTGCTCAACTCTACTCTAATTTACCTTATTGTACCCTATCCTAGCCTAGAGTAACCTAGCACTACTCTACTTTACTCTATTCTACTCTCTCCTAGCCTAACCTACCCATGCCTAGCCTAGCTTATCCTAGTCTTCTCTAGTTCTACTTTACTCTACCCTTCTCTACTCTACTCCACTCTACTCTAGCCTAGCTTAGCCTACTATAGCTTAGCTGAGCTTAACCTAGCTCCACTTTACTCTTTTCTACTCTGCTCTAGCCTAGCCTAGGTTATCTAGAGTAGTTTAACCTACCTCTACTCAGCTCTACTCTGCTTTTCTCTACTCTATTGTAATCTTCAACGCTCTAATCTACACTACTCGACTCTATATTGATGTGCTTTTGCTCTTCTACTCTACTTTTCTCTACTCTACTTTGCTTTACTCTGCTCTGCTCTACTCTCGTCTCCTCTACACACTCTACTCTGATCTACTTTCCTCTACTCTATTCCATTCTATTCTAGCCTAGCCTAGCCAAATCTTGCTCTACTCTACTCTACTCTAGCTTATCCAAGCCTAGCCTAGCCAATGCTAACCTAGCTTATCCTAACCTTGCTCTGCTCTAATATACTCTACTATAACGTAGCCTTGCCTAGCCTAAGCAAGCTTTACTCCACTCTACTCTATTCTACTCTAGCAAAGCCTTGCCTAGCCTATGCTAGATTAGCCTATCCTATACTAGCTTAGCCTTGCCTAGCTCTCCTCTGCTCTACTCTACTCTGCTCTGCTCTTCTTTACTCTGCTTAACATTACTCTGCTCTGCCCTACTCTAATCTAATCTTTACTCTAGCTTAGCCTTAATTAGCCTATCATATCCTAGCTCTACTCTATTCTACTTCACACTACTCTGCTCTACTCTAGTCAGCTCTACTCTACTCTACTCTAACCTAGCCTAGCTAAGCCTTGCCTAACCTAGCCTTATCTAACTTAGCTCTACTCTACTCTGCTTCACTCTACTCTACTCTACTCTGCTCTACTTCACTTTACTCTACTCTATGCTACTCAAGCATAGCCTAGACTAGGTCTACTCAGCTCTACTCTACTCTGCTCAATTCGTCTTTACTCTGCTATGCTTTTCTTTGCCCTGCTCTACTCTACTCTATTCTACTCTACTCTAGCTTAGCCTAACCTATCTTATCCTAACCTTGCTCTATCCTACTCTACTCTACTTTATTCTACCATACTCTATTATACTATACTCTACTGAAGCCTACCTAGCCTAACTTAGCATAGCCTTGTTAGCCCAACCTAACCTAGCTCTACTTTACTCTGCTCTACTTTACTTTGCTCTACTCTATTATACATTAACCTAGCCTAGCTTAGATAAGCTTTATGCTATTTTACTCTACTCTGCTCTACTCTACTCTTCGTTGTTTTTCTCTGCTCTTCTCTACTCTACTCTACTCTGCTCTACTCTGCTCTCCTCTCCTCTCCTCTCCTCTCCTTTTTTATCTTCTCCTCTCCTCTACCCTACTCTACTCTATTCCACTCTACTCAACTCTACTTCAATCTACTCTACTTTACTCTACTCTATTCAACTCTACTCTACTCTAGCTTTGGTTAGCCTAGCCTAGGCTAGCTTATTGTGCTCACCTCTATTCTAGTCTACTCTACTCTACTCCAGTCCACTCTACTGTAGCCTAGCCTCATCTTGCCTAGCGTATCCTTGCCTGCACAAGCCTAGCCTAGCTTAACATAACCTAGCTCTATTATACTCTACTCTACTTTACTCTATCCTATCCAAACCTAGCCTAGCCTAGCCTAACCAAGCTTAACTTTACTCTACTATACTTTGCTTTGCTCTTCTTTTCACTACTATACATTACTCTACTATGTTATTCTGCTTTGCTCTGCTCTATTCTCCTCTCATCTCTCCTACTCTATTCTACTCTATTATACACCATAATACTCTAATTTACTCTACAATACTCTACTCTACTCTGCTCTACTCTACTCTTCTTGAGCCTAGCCTACCCTAGCCTATCCAAGCTCTACTTTACTCTACTCTACTTTATTCTACTATATTCTACTCTAATTTAGCTTTACTCTACTCTACTCTATTCTACTTTACTCATCTCTACTCTACTCTATTCTACTCTACTATACTTTACTCCAATCTATCCTAAGTAAGCCTAACCAAGCTCTACCATACAATACTCTACTCTACTATACTCTACTCAAGCCTAGCCTTGCCTAGCTTGGCCAAGCCTACCCTTACGTAGCTAAAGCTATCTCTACTTTTCTTTGCTTTGCTTTTCTATACTCTACTCTACTCTGTTCTACTCTACTCTTCTCTACTCAGCTTTACTCTGCTCTGGTCTTGTCTACTCTGTTATGTAATCTAGCTTTGCCTAGCCTAACTTACTCTACCCTACTCTATTCTACTCTAGCCTTGCCTAGATTAGCTAGCCTACCTTAGTCGAGCCTCGCATAGCTTTGCTTAACCTAACATAGCTAAACTAAACTCTACTCTACTCTACTTGGCTCTACCCTATTCTACTCTACTCTACTCAACTCTAACCTAGCTTAGCTTAGGCTAACTTAACCTATCTTAAGTTAGCTATGATCTACTCTACTATGCTTTGCTCTACTTTACTCTACTTATCTATACTCTATTCTATTTTACTTTACTCTGCTCTGGTCCACTCTATACTACTCTAATCTTGCATAGCCTAACCATGTTTAGCATAGCCTAACTTAGCTCTACTCGACTCTACTCTACTTTAGCTTTGTCGAACCTAACATAGCTCTACTAAGCTCTACTTTCCTCTGCACTACTTTACTCAACTTTGCTCTACTCTGCTCTTCTTTATTTTCTTTGCTCTATTCTACTCTACTCTATTATACTCTACTAAACTCTAACTTAGCCTAGTCTACTTGAACCTAGCCTAACCTAGCTCTACTCTACTCTACTCTACTATATAATACTCTACACTACTCTTCTCTGCTCCATATTACTCTGCTCTACTCAGCTTTGCTCTACTCTACTCTACTCTTCTCTACTATGCTCTACTATATTTTTCTCTACTCTACTCTGCTTTGCTTTCCTCTACTTTATTCTACTTTACTTTGTTCTTATTTACTCGACTCTACTCTACTCTCCTCTACTCTAGCCTAGCTTAGCCTAGCCTAATCGAGCTCTACTCTACGTCACTCTTCTCTATACTGCTCTACTCTACTCAACTCTATCTTAGCCTAGCTTGCCTAAGTTAACCTAGCTTAACTTAACTCAATTATTCTCAACTCTCCTCTATTCTACTTTATTATATTATACTCAACTCTACTCTACTCTACTCTATTCTACTCTACTCTACTCTAACCTAGCCTTGCCTAGCCTTGTCAAGCTCTAGTATACTCTACTCTACTCTACTATAGTAACCTTTCCTTGCATAGCTCTACTCTACTATGCTATGCTCTGCTCTACTCTTCTCTACTCTTCTCTGCTCTTCTTTACTCTTCTCTGCTCTTCTTTACTCTTCTCTACTCTACTTTGCTCCACTCTACTTTACACTGTACTCTAGCTTAGCCTAAGTTAGCCAAGCCTAACCTAGCTTTACTCCACTCTACTCTAGATAAGCACTGCCAAACTTAGCCTAACTTAACCTTGCTCTGTTGTACTTTGTTCTGCTCTAATCTACTGTGTCCTGCTCTACTCTACTCTACTCTTCTCTACTCTATTCTACTCTATTCTACTATGCTCTACTCTGCTCTGCTCCACACTACTCTACTCTGCTCTTCTTTGCCTTACACTACTCTGCTCTAACTTAACCTAGCATAGCCTAACCTAACCTAGCTATACTGTAATTTACCCTAATATACTAAATTCTACACTACTTGAACCTAGCCTAGCCTAGCCTAACATAACCTAGCTATGCTATGCTTTGCTCTGCTCTATTATGTTTTACTATTTTATGCTTTGCTTTACACTACTCTACTCTACTCTATTGTACTCTACTCTACACTATTATACTCTAACCAAGCCTAGCTATATTCTATCCTACTCTGTACTACTCTAGCCTAGCTTAACCTAACCTAGCTTAACCTAGCTTTTCTTTACTCTACTCTGCTTTACTCTTCTTTGCTCAACTTAGCTCTACTTTTCTCTACTTTATTATACCCTCCTCTTCTCTGTTATGCTCTTCTCTACTCTATTCTTGTCTACTTTACTCTACTTTCCCCTTCTCTTCTCTACTCTACTCTTCTTTACTATGCTCTGCATAACTCTTCTCTACTCTCCTCTCCTCTCCTCACCTCTAATCTCCTCTAATCTCTTCTCCTCTCATCTCCTCTCTTCTCCACTCCTTTACTCTACTCTACTTTGCTCTACTCTACTCTACTCTACTCTACTTTATTTTACTCTACTCTACTCTACTCTAGCCTAGCCTAGCCACTCTACTCTTCTTTACTTTAGCCTAACCTAGTCTAACCTATCCTAGCTCTTCTCTACTCTACTCTAAACTACTTTAGTCTGCTATGCTCTTTTCTACATTACTGTGCTTTGCTTCACTCTACTCTATTCTTTTCTACTCTACTCTTCTCAAATCTACTCTACTATACTCTACTTTAGCCTTTCCTATGCTAGCCTAATCTAACTTAGCTCTACTCTACTCTACTCTATTCTAGATACTCTACTTGTAATAGCCCTAGTTTTCTTTTATTTGTATTTTTATATTTTTTATAGAAAGAGCTCTGTGATACGAATCCAACGATGTTTAATTTGTAATTTTTGGAGCTCTAATGCATAAGTTATGAATTTTTAAAGATTTGGGATAAATTTGTAATGTGGAGGATAGATATGTAATTCTTAAATGTCGACATAATTCAAATTCGATTTGGCAGAGGATATATTCGCAAATACCCAATTTAGAAGGGGTTTTATGCAAAACTGTGGTTCACGAACGGGCGAGTCGGTTTAACCATGGCTATAAACATGATCCAGGTGCGTTAAAAAAAATAAATAAATAAATAAAACCACGTCTGCGAAGAATTGCGACGAATTGCCGGAGTGCGAGGTTCTGCAACAGTGACTGCGGCGAGAATTCCTTAGGGATGAGATTTTGGCAGTCGCCGCCGTGCTCTTCGAGGAATTTGTGGCCTGCAATAGTGACGGCCGGCGAAGATAGGTAAGGTAAAAAAAATTTGCTTCGTCTTCGGGGTTGTGTAAAGCTTTTCGGGGAGAGGCAATCAGTTGGCCGGCGAGAGACGCAAGAAATTTCGAAGTTCGCCGGCGAAATATTTGGGTTTCGTCGGACGCGAGAGAGAGAGAGAGGGTGGCGTGAACCGGTCCAGGCTTTGGACCGGGTTACGCTGCTGAACCGGATGCCGAGCACGAGCGGTCCAGCACGTCGAACATGCGGTCTAGCAAGTCGAGCACGCGGTCCAGCATGTCGAGCACACGCGGTCCAGCGCGTCGAGCACGCGCAGTCCAGCACGCCGAGCACGCCAGGTCCAGCACCAAGAGCGCGCGGTCCAGCGCCAAGAGCACGCGGTCCAGCACGCCGAGCGGGCGGTCCAGCGATGGCGTAAGGAATTTGGGAATTTAGAAAACACAGTTTTAGAAAGCTGTTTGGAAAACCATTTAGAAAGTTTTTCTGTGCGGGCGGTTCAACGATGGGCGTGGGGGGTCCAGCATAGACCGTGGCAGGTCCAGCGCCTTTTGGGATTTATTTTGGGTGTGTTTGGGAAAGCTTTTAGAAAGCAATTTTTGACTAATAAGCATATTTAAATTAATTATTTTTGTATTTTACGGGCTTGTAGGGCATCAAGAAGAAACAGAAGTGAGTAAGACGGTTGGTACAGCAAATTTAGGTAGATAAATTCCTAACCCTGTGATGTAGCACAATATTATGTGTTTGTTTTACATGGTTTCTTTCAGTTACATCATATTTTGGTTGTTCTATATGTTGATGTTTATTTAATTTGCATGACAACTAAAAAGGAAAAAATTTTATGGTACAATATGCTAAAGAAAGAGACGAAACAATATGACATGAAAGGACTTTTGATATGACATGGATTGATGTTTGGAAAATGACAAATAAAATAATAGGATTCCCAGAGAACATTATCCTCACCACCAGGCTCAGAGTGTGGGATCGCAGGGTATCGATCTTTGGATCAGATATCTGCCTAGTGTTATGTGCTATAACTCCATGATGATTTACACCAGGCTCAGCGTGTTCGATCGTAGGGTATCGATCTTCGGATCAGATATCTACCTAGTGTTATGTGCTTGGTTGGATGCCGGCTAGAGGACAGTCATTGATGATTGGATCCAGAGGATAATGTGTCAAAGGGAATTGGGCCCGGTAATAACACACTATATAAGGAACTTGCATTTCTTTATGGTTTTCATTTGGCATTACCTTATATAGATGACATATGGTATGATTTTAGCTTGATGCATGTGATTCATCTTTACTGTTCATGGTATTTTGTTATGCCTTTTTATTTACTTGGTTAACTATGTGAAATTATCTATTGAGATATATAAAATCTCATTTAGTGCTTACATCACAGGTCATGAAACCACTGCACCGAGAGATGGGAATGGTACTGCTACAAAAGAACCCTTTTCACGAGATGTGTAAAACAAAGGGAGGGGTTGATGTGATTATAATAAAAACATGTTCGTGTTTATATATATTGCAAATTTTGGAGTGTGTGTTTGTCTTACCGTCGGGTCCCCACCTTTGATTTTTGGTTAGTTGTCCTCACTTGATGTAACAGCTAAGCAAATTTATGATAATATTGTTATATAATGATACTTGGTTAGATGGGGGCTTGACACTACTCTACCCTATTCTACCTACTATATTATACTCTACTCTACACTATTCTATTCTACTCTACTCTAACCTAGCTTTGACTAGGTTAGTCTAGCTTAGCTTAGACTAACCTAGCACAATTCTACTCAACTCTACTCTACTCTACTATTCTCTGGTCAACTCTGCACTTCTCTCCTTTACTCTACTCTACTCTCTTTTACTCTATTATGCTCTGCTATACTCTACTCTCACTACTCTAGCCTAGCCTAATCAAGCTTAACCAAGCTCTACTCTACTTTACTTAACTCTATTCTACTTTATGCTGCTCTGCTGTAGACTAGCATAACCTAGTCTACTTTAGCCTAGCCTAACTGCTCTAAGGTCAACTCGACTCTACTCTACTATATTCTACTCTACTGTACTATACTCTAATCTTGCCTAGCATTGCCTAGCTTAACCTTGCTCAAATTTAATCTACTCTACTCTAGCCTAGCCTAACCTATCTTAACCTGGCCTAGCTTTGCTCTACGCTGCCCTGCTTTGCTCTACTCTGCTATACTCTGCCCTTCACTGCTCTGCTCTACTCTACTCTACACTATTGTACTCTAGCTTAGCCTAGGCTTTTCGAACCTAACCTAGCTCTACTTTATGCTACTGTACTGTACTCTACACTATTCTACTCTACTCTAGCCTAGGCAAGCCTAGCCTAACTTGGCCTAGCATAGACTACTCAAACCTAGCTCTACCCTACTAAGCTTTACTCTACTCTACTCTAACCTAGCCTAGCCTAGCTTAATGTATCCTAGCTCTACTCTAGCTTAGCCTATCCTAGCCTAACATGGCTCTACTCGGCTTCGCTCTGCTCTGTAATGCTATATTTTGCATGGCTCTACTTGGCACTGCTCTGCTCTACTATCCTCTACTCTACTCTATTCTCCCTTACTATACTCTAGCCTAGCCTAGCCTACCTTAGCTCTACTCTATTCTACTCTATTTTACTCTACTATATTATAGCCTAGCCTAGGCTCACCTAACCTACCCTAGCCTAGGCTGGCTTAACCTTGCTAAACTTACTCTACTCTACTATACTCTAACCAAGCCTAGCCTAACAATCTAGCTCTACTCTACTCAACTCTATTCTACTCTACTCTAATCGAGCTTAGCCTAGCCTACCCTAACCATGCCTAACTTAGCCTCACCTTACCTAGCTCTACTCTGCTTTGCTCTATTATACTCTTCTTTGTTCTACTCTGCTCTCCTATACTCTACTCTGCTCTTCTCTCCTCTCCACTACTCTACTTCACTCTATTGCATACTAATCAACTCTATTCTAACCTAGCCTAGCCTAACCTAGCTATTCCCTTCTCTACTCTACACTACTCTATTCTACTCTACTCTATTATACTCTTGCTTAGCCTTACTGAACCTAGCTCAAGTCTACTCGACTCTGCTCTACTCTTGCATAGCCTAGCTTAGCCTAGCCTTGCCTAACCAAGCTCTACTTTACTTTGCTCTACACTACTCTACTCTACTCTACTCTACTCCACTCTACTCTACTCTACTCTACTCTTCTCTAACCAAGCATAACCTAGCTCTTTTCTGCTCCACTCTACTCTACTCTATTTTACTCTACTCTACTCTCCTCTATTATGCTCTACTCTACTTTACTCTACTTGAGCTTAGCTTAGCCTAAGCTAGCTCTACTCTACTACACTCTACTCTACTCTAACATAGCTTTACCTAGCCTAACCAAGCTTTGCTCTACTCTACTCTGCATTTCTTGGCTCAACTCTTCTATTATTCTCTGCTCTACTCTGTTTTACTCAGTTTTTCTCTACTCTTCTATCCTCCACTCTACTCTACATTGCTCTACTCTATTATACTCTATTTTACTTTACTCTACTCTACTCTAGCTTAGCCTATTCTAACCTAGCTCTAGTCTAGTCTAGTCTACTCTACTCTAATTTAGCCTATCCAAGCCTAACATAGCTTACTGTAGCCTAGTCTAGCCTAACCTAGCTCTACTCCACTAGACACTACAATACTCTACTCTAACCTAACCTTGCCTAGCCTAACCAAGCTCTACTCTACTCTACTCTTACCTAGCCTAGCTTAGCCTAAACTAGTTTAGCTCTACTCTGCTATGCTCTTCTCTTCTCTAATCTTCTCTATTATAATCTACTTTACTCTACTCTTCTCTACTTTGTACTCTAATAATGCTTAACTTAGCTTAGCCTAGCCTAGCCTAACCTAGCTCTACCCTACTATACTCTACATTACTCTACTCTACTGTACTCTACTCTACTCTACTATACTCTACTCTACTCTACTCTAACCTAACCTAGCCTAGCCTAACCTAACCTAGCTCTACTCTTCTATAATCTAGCTTTACTTAGCCTAGCTTAGCCTCTCCTAATCTTGCTCTGCTCTGCTATACTCTACTCTACTCCACTATGCTCAATCCATTTTACTTTACTCTACTCTACTCTACTTTACTCTACTCTTCTCTACTTTACTTTACTATTCTCTACTCAATTGTAACCTAACCTAGCCTAGCATAGCCTAACCAAGCTCTTCTCTGCTCAAATCTTACCTAACTTAGGCTTGCCAAGCCTAACATAACCTAGTTTTACTCTACTTTGCACTGCTCTACTCTGCTTTACTCTGCTCTGCTATGCTCTTCCCTAATCTTCTTTGCTCTACTCTGTTATGCTCTACCCTACTCTATTGTACTCTATTAATCTCTACACTGCTCTACTCTACTTTAGCCTAGCCTAGCCTCATCTTGCTCAACCAAGCTCTACTTTTCTCTAGTCTATTTTACTCTACTCTACTCTACTCTAATCTACTTTAGCCTACCAAGCCATTCCTTGCCTACCCTAGCCTAGCCTAACCTAATCTTGCCTAACCTTGCTTTACTATACTCTTTTCTACTCTCCTCTACTCTGCTCTACTCTACTATACTATACTATACTCAAACCTAGCCAAGCCTAAAAAAACACAAGCTAGCTCTACACTACTCTGCTCTTACTCTAGCCTAGCCTAGCCTACTTAGCTCTACTTTGCTTTACTCTACTCTACTCTGCTCTACTCTTCTACACTCTACTCTACTCTACTATACTCTACTCTATGCTCTACTCTTGCCTAGTTTAACATAGGAGAGCCTAGCCTAACCTAGCTCTACTCTAGATTACTCTACATTCTCTACTCTACTCTACTCTATCCTACTCGACTCTAGCCTAGATTTGCCTAACCCAGCCTAGCATAGCCGTGCCTCGCCTAGCCTAACATAATGTAGCTCTCATCTAATTTACATGAGTCTACTCAACTCAATCTTCTCTACTCTACTCTACTCTACTCTAACTCAGCTTAGCCTAACTTAACTGAGCCTTGCTCAACTCTTCTCTATTATACTCTACTCTAGCTTAGCCTAACATAACCAAACCTAGCTTTACTCTACTCTGCTCTACTATGCTCTACTCTGATATGCTTTGTTCTGCTTTACTCTACTCTACTCTACTCTGCTCTCTCTGTTGCTCCATCCTGCTTTGTGCTACCCTACTCTACTCTATTCTGCTCTCTTTAGCCAAGTTTAACAAAGCCTAGCCTAGCCTAACCTAACCTAGCTCTACTTTACTCTACTCTACCCTATTCTACTCCACTATGCTATGCTTTGCTCTACTCTGCTTTGCACTACTCTGTTATGCTCTACTCTACTCTACTCTACTAAGCCTAGCCTAAACAAATTTTTAACTTAGCTCTACTCTACTTTGCTCTACTCTACTCTACACTACTCTAGCCTAGCTGTACCTAGCCTAGCATACTCAAGCTTAGCCTAGCCTAACTGAACATAGCTCTGCTTTACTTTTACTCTACTTTACCGTACTGTACTCTAATATATTATATTCTAATCTACTCGACTATAACTTAGCATAGCCAAGGATTGCCTAACCTAGCTCTACTCTTCTCTACTCTATTATACTTTACTATACTCTACCCTACTTTCACATAGCCTCCACTCTACTTTTCTTGTTTTTACTCTACTCTACTCTTCTCTACTCAAATCTACTTCGTTTTATGTTGCCTTATTTTGCTCTATGCTACTTTATTGAATTTTACTCTACTCTGCTCTCTTCTTTCTCCTCTCCTCTCCCCTCCTCTACTCTCCTCTCCTCTCCTCTATTCTCCTGTCTTTATTTTATTCTACTCTACTCTACTCTAGCCTAACCTACCCTAGCCTAGCCTAATAGAATTTAGCTCTACTTTACTCTACTCTACTCTATCCTATCATAGCCTTGCGTAGCCAACTCTAACCTAGCTTAGTCTAGCCAAACCTAACCTTGCTCCACTCCACTCTACTCGACTCTACACTTCTATACTCTACCCAACTTTACTCTACTCTATCCAAACCCAGCCTGGCCTAGCTTAGCCTTGCTTGACCTAGCTCAGCTCTACTCTACTATGCTCTTCTTTACTCTACCTTGCTATAGTTTACTCTACTCTATTATGTTCTACTCTACTCTATTATACTCTTCTACTCTACTCTGCTCTTCTTTACTTTGCTCTGCTCTACTCTCCTCTCCTTAACTCTACTCTACTCCACTCTACTCTACTCCACTCTACTCTACACCACTCTACTCTTATTTACCCTTCTTTAGTGCACTTTACCCTATTCTACTCTACTCTACTCTAGCCTAGCTTAGCTTAGCCAAGCCTAACCTAGCTCTACTCTACTTTACTCTACTTTAATTAACTTTGCTTTAGCTTAGCCTAGCCTAACCTAGGCCTGCTCTACTCTATTATTCTCTACTCTACTCTACTCTACTTTACTCAGCTCAACTCAACTTAGCTCTACTATACTATACCCTACTTTGCTTTACTCTGCTCTAATCTGCTCTGCTCTACTCTACTCTGGTATACTCAACTCTACTCTACTCTAGACTAACCTAGCCAAACCTAACCTCGCTCTACTCTACTCTACTCTATTATACTCCACCCGACTTTAGGATAGCCTAAACTAGCCTAGCTAGCCTACCATAGCCTAACCTAACTAAGCTCCACTCTGTTATGCTTTGTTCCACTTTTCTCTACATTACTTTGCTCTGCTCTACTCTACTTTACTTTGCATTGCTCTACTCTAC
The DNA here is from genome assembly GCA_023846275.1 of Vanilla planifolia. Classification (NCBI taxonomy): domain Eukaryota; kingdom Viridiplantae; phylum Streptophyta; class Magnoliopsida; order Asparagales; family Orchidaceae; genus Vanilla; species Vanilla planifolia. The sequence continues at coordinate 157,883 of JAIUJO010001032.1, forward strand.
TATGGTCTACTCTACACTAATTTTCTCCATTTTGTCCTACTTTTCAATGCTCTACTCTGCTCTACTTTGCATTGTTCAACTCCATTCTATTCTACTCTACTCTACTCCACTCTAGAATGGCCTACCCTTACCTAACCTAGCCTAAACTAACTCTACTCTTCCTTACTCTATTATACTCTACTACTCCAACCTTGCTTAGCCTAGCTTATCCTAGCCTAATCTAACCTAGCTTAACTCTACTCTACTCTACTCTATCCTACTCTACTTTACTCTTGCCTAACCAAGCCTAGGCTAACCTAGCTCTACTCTACTCTACTTTAGTGTACTTCAGCCTAGTATAACCTAGTCTAGCCTTACCTAACCTTACTCTATTCTACTCTACTCAACTCAACTCTACTCTAGCCTAGCCTAGCCTAACTTAACTTAGCCTAGCCTAGCCTAACCTAGCTACACTCTCCTTTACTCTACACTGCTCTTCTCTACTCTACTATACTATGCTTCACTTTGGTCAACCCTTCTCAACTCTACTCAACTCTATTCTACTCTACGCTTTCCTATGGTACTCTAGCCTACCATAACCAAACCTAGCTCTACTTTACTCTACTCCACTCTACTCTACTATACTATAGCCTAGCCTAACCTAGCTCTACTCTACTTTACTCAAATCTACTCTACTCTAATCTAGTCCACTCTACTCTACTCTAATCTAACCTAGCATAGCCTTGCCTTGCCTTGCCTAAACTAGCTCTACTCCTCTTTACTCTGCTCTACACAACTCTATTATACTCTAGGCTAGCCAGGTCCAACATAGCCTAGCTTAACCTTACCCTGCTTTACTCTACTCTACTCTACTCTACCCTGTCTCTACTCTATTCTACTCTACTCTACTCCACTCTACTCTACTCTACCCTACTCTACTCTACTCCACTCCAATCTACTTTACTCTGCTCTAATCTACTCTACTCTTCTTTACTCTATTCTACTCTTACTTAGCCTAGCCTAGTCTAGCAAAATCTAGTTCTACTTTACTCTAGCCTTGCTTAACCTAGCCTAGCCTAACCTATCTCTACTCTACTCTACCAATCTATACTACTCTACTCTACTCTACTCAAGTTTACTCTATCTTAGCCTAGCTTATCATAGCCTAACCTTTCTTTGCTTTAATCTACTCTATTCTACTCTACTCTACTTTGCTTTACTCTACACTACTCTACTCTACTCTAATCTTCTACTTGGCTCTGTTTTACGTTGCTCCTCTACTCTACCCTATTCTACTATACTCTACTCCACTGTATTCTACTATACTCAAATCAACTCTAGCCTAGACTAGCATAACCAAGCTCATTTTTATTCTACTCTACTCCACTCTACTCTACTCTACTCTTCTCTATCCTAATTTATTCCAAGTCTTTACAAGAATATCATACACATTTACATTTAACATTACAGACTTTGAGAGGAAACCAATTATATGCCAAATTGTTGAAATATGATTTTTTGTTATCTAAAGTAACTTTCTTAGGACATGTTGTCATTGCAGAAGGCATCTCTATAGATCGACAAAAGATTTTGGCTACCATAGATTGGCCAAGCCCGACAACCATGACTAAGATTAGAAGCTTCTTAGGATTGCCTAGATATTATAGCAAGTTTGTCAAGGGGTTTTTATAAATTGTCACACCATCAATCAATTTAACATGGAAGACAAGCAAATTTGAATGGGAAACAACTTGTGAGAATAGCTTCCAAATACTGAAATAGAAATTAACTATAACTCCAATTTTAGTAGTGCCAGAAGGCACAAAGGGTTATCAGATATACAGTGATGTCTCATTACAAGGGCTAGGCTATGTATTGATGAAACATCACAAGATAATTGCCTTTGTATCTAGATAGCTTAAATCATATGAAAAGAATTATCTTGTGCATGATTTGGAGCTAGTAGCTATAATTTATCCTAAAAATTTGGAAACATTACTTATATAGAGTTAAATGTATGATATTTACTAATCATCATAGCTTAAAATATATCTTCACTCGAAAAGAATTAAATTTTAGGCAAAGAAGATGGTTGGAATTTATTAAAAATTATGATGTAGATAGACTATCGTGGATTGAGGCCTATAGGGGACTACGTTAGGGTTGTCCCCTATCCCCATACTCATTCACCTTGGTATTATAAGTTTTCTCTGTGTTGGCACGTAAGTATGAGACTCAAGCATTACTCGGCTTTAGATTCACCTCAAATGGCCTCATTATTTCACACATTCTATATGCTGATGATGTTATTATCTATGAACTTGGTTTACATAAGTCTGTGTCTACAATTAAGAAGATGCTCCATAAGTTCAATAAGCTCAATGGGCTCAATGTTAATCATGAGAAATCTAGAATTTTCTTCAATAAAGGTATGAAGAACAGAAGGATGATGCTTGTGTTCTTTAAGCTTGATATCACAAGGGGAAATACACTCTCCTATTTGGGTATTCATATTTTAGTTGGGCTATCCAAGAAAGCAGATTTCAATTTTTTGATTTAGAGAATTGAGTATCAGGTTGCTAAATGATGGGTGTGCCCCCTCTTTTTGGCTAGTAGGATACTATTGATCAAGGCTGTATTGGAGTTGTTCCCTAATTTTGTGATGAGCCATTGTGTGGTTCCATAAGGGGGTGGAGCAGATGGAGCAGTTGATAAGGAGATTCTTATGGTATGGCACGAAAATGGCTCCTATTATCAATTATGTAGAGTGGGACACTATCACATTCTCAAAGGACATGGGAGGCCTTGGCATACTTGATCTCAAGATTTGGTATCATGTATTGGTCATGAAGCATTGCAAGAGACTTTTACACTATGAGGACTTCTTTTGGGTAGATATCATGAAGACAAAGAACCCTTTGGGCAAAAACCCCTGTCATGCAGGTAGGCTTTTGTTGGAGGCCTTCCCAGATGCTTTGGGGGGTTTCATTTGGAGGATGGTGGATGCAATGTGCATTGATTTCTATGAAGCTAATTGGTTGGGATTCCTACCAATAAAATGGTGGCCCACGTTTATTATCATGGAGGCCTCATGGCCAAAGTACGTGAGGGAGTGCATGTTGGAGCTGAGGAAGTGGGACAGGGATTCCATTGCTTGCTGGGCAAAACCCTTATTGGAGGATAGAGTCCTGCACTTGCCATGGGGTCACAATTGTGGGAATGATGAGCTTCTTCAGGTGCACACCAAATCCCCTAAGGTCTCTTCCACCAAGTTCTACCAGGCTCTCATCACCTTTAGGAAAGCTAATAATGCTTGGCTTACTCCAACGTCTGGTGATCACCTTGCTTGGATACGAAAGCTGAAAGTCATGCCTCGGGTTCATACTTTCCTTTGACGAGTGGCTAGAAATCTTGTTGCTATGGCATATTTGCTCACAAGAAGACGTTTGACTGACTGTAGCAATTGTAGTTGGGGCTGTGATGTGGCTAAGACACTACAGCACACATTGTGGGATTGTGCTGCAGCACGTAGTATCTGGGAGGAGCCTGTGTTGTGTGCCTCTACTGAGGCATTGGGCATCTGCTACGATGTGCGCATGCTGTCGTGCATTGGCTTCCACTTTCTGGAGCGCTTCCTCTCCCGTGCCGTGCAGCCTGGCATGGTGTGTGGTATCTCTGCGGCTCATTATGCCGTTGTGGCCTCTACCTTGTTCCATATTTAGGAGAATAGAAACCTTTGGTTGCATAAGAAGACCGCCCTTAGCAATAACATGCTAATTCAATGGATCAAATTGGAAAGCACTGCCACTATAAAGCTCATTAATCCTTATCCTTTTACGTCCGACGGGAAGTTCAACCCCTTGGGGCCCTTGGTAACCAGTATTTGGCTTCCCCCTCCAACGGGCTGGATTATGATCAATTGTGACGCTGTAGTGAAGAATGAGATGGCTGTTATCAGCCTTGTTGTCTTTAACCATCAGTGGAGGCCCATGCACGTTATAGGGAAAGGATTCATTTTGTAAGCAAGTGACGCTTCTGAGCTTCAGGCTATCATGGATGCCATGATGTTTATCATGACAAAACTCAAGGATTATCCTATTGTTGAGATCTAGATTAACTCTACCTATGCATTACATGAGGGGATGCAATGGGTTTGCTGTCCTTTAGAGGGTGGAATTATTTCTAATTCTCTTTACTATGTGAGGGAGTTACCAGCCTTTTTCCTCACACATGTTCTGAGGGAAGGCAATGCCCCTGTAGATTGGGTTGTAAAAGACGCATGTTTATCTAATATGGTATGGGAAAAGGGAATGCACCTGCTAAACCTTTACGAGCTCCTGTTAGCTAACTTTGTATTTAAACGCCCGTAGTGGGCTCCCTTTTGTAGGCTTTGGCCTCTTTTGAATCAAAGAAATCACATATCATCCAGGTAAAATAAGTGTGGTGGCAGATGCTCTCAGTAGGAAAGCTAATGTTAATAGCTTATTAACTATCAAAGAAGAAAAGCAATTGACCTTTGAGATGGACAACTTACAACTAAAATCTAAAATACGATAAAATACAACATTACTGGCTTACCTATCTGTAAGGCTAGATTGGTTGATTTCTATTAAAGAAGACCAGGCTGAAGGTCCAGAACTATAAAAGATAATCCAAAGGGTCCACAAAGGATGAGAATCTAAATTTAAATTTGATTAGGATGCTATACTCTGATTCTAAGATAGACTATGTATACCAGCACATCAGCAACTCAGATAATTACTATTAAAAGAAGCTCGCAACTCTCACTATTCCATCTATCTAGGAAGGAATAAAATATATCAAGAGCTAAGACAATAATACCGACAACTAGGGTTGAAGAAAGATGTGGCTATTTGGGTTCAAAGGTGTTTAATTTTCCAGCAAGTCAAAGGAGAATAATAAAAGCCTAAAGGATTACTATAGTCATTGTTGGTACCATAATAGAAATAGAGGAAGTTGCAATGGATTTTATAGTTGGATTACAAAGATCACCTGTAGGATATGATACAATCTCGGTAATTATGGATAGGCTAACAAAAACTGCTTATTTCCATACTATAAAGATGACTTATTCTACCATAAACTTAGTTTAAGAATATGCAAAGTAAATTATCAGGTTGTATGGGATATCAAAAATTTTTATCTCTAATATAGATCCTAAATTTACTTCTCACTTTTGGAAGAGTATACATCAAACTATTGGTACAAGATTAAGGTTCAGTATAGCCTTCCATCCTCAAATAGATGGTTAATCAGAAAGAACTATAAAAATCTTGGAAGATTTGTTGTGATTTTGTATTTTAGATTTTGGAGGAGATTGGGAACGTCACTTACCTCTGGTAGAATTTTCCAATAATAATAGTTATCAGTCCAGCATCAGAATGGCTCCATGTGAAGCATTTTATGATAGAAAATATCAATCACCTCTATGCTGGAGTTAAGGGAAGGAAAAAAGTTTACTTGGTTAATTATTGTGGATTTATCTACTAAGATCTATAAAAATCTCATTAGTGCTTACATCATAGGTCATGCATCCCATGTATCCACTACACTGAGAGCTGTGAAAGTTGCCAATAAAGGAGAGACCTTTTCATCGGATGTTCGAGAGAGGGGAAGTTTTTGTGTGAGTAAACATTTAAAAATATTTTTTGTTTATATTTTGTGATTTTAGGTCACTATGCAAACGAATTAGTTCATTTCCATGGTTTGTTTTTGAAATAGTTCAAATTAGATCTTCTTCTTCTTCTTCCTCTTCTTCTTCTTGTTCTTCTTGTTCTTCCTCTTCTGCTTTTGGTTCTCCTTCTTCTTCTTCTTCTTCTTCCTCTTATTCTTCTTTGTCACCCACTTCTTCTTCTTCTTCGTCCTTCTCTTCCTCTCCTTCTTCTTCTTCTTCTTCTTCTTTTCTTCCTCTTCTTGTTCTACTTCTTGTCCTTCTTCTACTTCTCTTTCCTCTTCTTTTTCTTCTTCTTCTTCTTCTTCATCATCATAAGCTTATACTTCTTCTTCTTCCTCTACTTCTTCTTCTACTTCTTCTTCTCCGTCTTCTTCTTCTTCTTCTTCAACTTCTTCATCTTCCTCTTCTACTTCTTCATATTCTTCTTCTTCTTCTTCTTCTTCTTCTTTTTCTTCTTCTTCTTGCTCTTCTTCTTCCTCTCCTTCTTCTTCTTCTTCTTCTTCCTCCTCTTCTTCTTCTTCATCTTTTTCTTCTTTTTCATCTTCTTCTCGTTCTTTCTCTTCTTCTTCTTCTTCTCTCTCCTCTGCCTCCTCCTCTTCTTCTTCTTCCTCTACTACTTATTCTTCTCCTTCTTATTCTTCCTGTTCTTGATTTTCTACTACTACTTCATCCTCTTCGACCTCTTGTTCTCCTTCTTCTTCTTCTTCACATTCTTCCTATTCTACTTCTTCTTCTTCTTCTTCTTCGTCCCCATCTTCTTCTTTTTCTCATTTTTCTTCTTCTTCTCTTCTTCTTCTTCTTGTTCTACTTCTTCTTTTTCTTCTTCTTCTTCTTCCTCTTATTGTTCTTCTTCTTCTTCTTTGTCTTCCTCTTCTTTTTCTTCTTCTTCTTCTTCTTCCTCTTCTTCTTCTAATTTTTCTTCTTCCTCCTCTTCTTTTACTTCTTCTTCTTCCTCTTCTTCATCTTCTTCTTTTTCTTCTTCTTCTTCCTATTCTTCTTCTTCTTCTTCATCTTCTTCCAACTCTTCTTCTTCTTCTTCTTCTTCTTCCTCTTCTTCTTCTTGTTCTTCTTCTTCTTCCTCTTCTGCTTTTGGTTCTCCTTCTTCTTCTTCTTCTTTCTCTTATTCTTCTTTGTCACCCTCTTCTTCTTCTTCTTCTTCTTCGTCCTTCTCTTCCTCTCCTTCTTCTTCTTCTTTTTCTTTTCTTCCTCTTCTCGTTCTACTTCTTTTCCTTCTTCTACTTCTCTTTCCTCTTCTTTTTCTTCTTCTTTTTTTTCTTCTTCTTCTTCATCATCATAAGCTTATACTTCTTCTACTTCTTCTTCTTCTTCCTCTACTTCTTCTTCCACTTCCTCTTCGTCTCCTTCTTCTTCGTCTCCTTCTTCTTCCCCTTTTTCTTCTTCTTCTTCTTCAACTTCTTCATCTTCTTCTTCTACTTCTACATAT
>JAIUJO010001032.1:185000-192500 GCA_023846275.1 Vanilla planifolia
CTTCTTTTTCTACTTCTTTTTCTTCTTCTTCAACTTCTTCATCTTCTTCTTCTTCTTCTTTTCTTTTCTACTTCTTTTTCTTCTTCTTCTTCTTCTACTTATACTAATTTTTTTTCATCTTCATCATCATCATTTCTTCTTCTTCTTCATTTTCCTCTTATTCTTCTTCTTCCACTTCTTCTTCTTCTTCTTCTTCCTTCTCTTCTTCTACTTGTTTCTTGTTATTCTTCTCCTTCTTCTTTATCTTCTTTTACTACTTCTCATTCATACTCTTCTTCTTCTTCTTCTTCTTCTCCTCCTCCTCCTTCATCTTCTTCTACTTCCTCTTCTTCTGCTTCTTCTTCTTCTTCTTCTTCTTCTTCTACTTTTCTTCTTCTTCTCTTCTTCTTCTTCTTCCACTTCATCATCTCTTGCTCTTCTTCTTCTCTTTCTTCTTCATGTTCTCTTTCTTCTTCTTCCTGTCCCACTTCATCTCTCTTCTTCTTCTTCTTCTACTACTACTTTTTCTATCACCATCCATCATCATCTGCTTCTTCTTCTTCTCTTCTTCTCCTCTCCTTAATCCTCTTCTTCTTCTTCTTGTTTCTTTTCTTCTTTTCCCTTCTTTTCTATTTCTTCTTCTCTTCCTCTTCTTCTACTTCTTCTTCTTCTTCTTCTTCTTCTTCCCTCCTCTTCTTCTTCATTTTTCTTTTCTTCCTCTTATTTATTATTATATATTATTATTATTATTATTATTATTATTATTCTTTTCCTAATTTCTTCTTCTACTTTTTCTTCTCCTGCTCCTGTTTCTACTTCTTCTTATTATTATTATTTTTCTTCTTCTTCTTCTTCTTCTTCTCCTTCTAGTTCTTCTTCTTCTTCTTCTTCTTCTTTTTCCTCTTCTTTTTGTTCTTCTTCTTCATCAGCATCATCAACCATCATAATCATCCTCCTTCTTCTTCATCTTCTTCTTCTTTTTCTACTTCTTCCTCTTCTTCATAATACTTGTCCATCTTTTACTTGCTCTTCTTCTTATTCTTCTTCTTCTCCTTATTTTCCTATTCTTCTTCTTCTTCTTCTTCTTTTTGTTGTTGTTCTACTTCTTCTTCTTCTGCTACTTTTTCATTTTCTACTTCCTCTTGTTCTTCTCCTCGTCCTTCTCCTTCTTCTTCTTCTACTTCTTCTTCCACGCCAGCTTCTTTTTATCTTCATCTTCCTCTTTTTCTATCATCATCTTCTTCTTCTCTTTTGTTCCTCGTCTTCTTCTTTTTCTTCTTCACCTTCCTCTTCTTGTTCTTTTTCTTCTCCATGTTCTTCCTCTTCTTCTTCTTCTTCTTCTTCTTTGACTTCTTCTACCTCTTCTACTTCTTGTTGTTCTGCATAGTTCTTTTTCTTCTTCTTCTTCTTCATCTTATTCTTCTTTTTCTCCTTCTTCTTCTTCCTCCCTCTCCTCTTCTTCTACTTTTTCTCATCATCATCTTCTTCTTCTTCTTCTTCTTCACTTCATCAACCTTGTCCACTTCTTCTTCTTCTTACTCTTCTTTTTCCACTTATTCTTTTTCATCTTCTACTTCTTCTGCTTTCACTTCTTCTTCCTCTCCTTCTTTCTTATTATTCTTCTTCTTCTACTTCTTCTTCTTCTCCTCCTCCTCTACCTCATCCTCAGCCTTCTTGTCCTTATGCTTCTCCTTATTCCTCTTCTTCTTCTTCTTTTATTTGTTTTCCTTCTTCTTCTTCTTCTTTTGCTCCTTCATCTTATACTTCTTCTTCTTCTTCTTCTTCTTCTTTCTCTTAGTCTTCTTACTCTTCCTCTTCTTCTTCTTCTTCTTCTACTATTTCTTCTTTTTCATCATCATCATCATCTTCTTCTGCTTCCACATCCTCTTCTTCTTCTTCTACTTCCTCTACATCCTCTTCTGCTTCTTCTACTACTACTACTTCTTCTTCTTCTTCTACTTCTTATTTTGAATCTTCTTCTTCTTTTTCTTCTTTTTCTTTTTCTTCTACTTCTTTTTCTTTTTCTTCTTCTACTTCTACTTTTTCTTTTTCTTCTTCTTCTTTATCTTCTTCTTCTTCATCATCATCTTCTTCTTCTTCTTCTCCTTCTTCTTCTCCTTCTTCTTCGTGTTTTTCTTCTTCTTCTTCTTCTTCTTCATCATCATCTTCTTCTTCTTCTTCTTCTCCTCCTCCTTTTTCTTCTTCTAATTTTCCTCTTCCTTGTTCTTCTTCTTCTTCTTCTTACCCTTCTTCTACTTCATCCTCTTCTTCCTCTTCTTCTTCTTCTTCTTCTTCTCCTTCCCTTTCTTCTTTCTCTCTTTCTTCACCTTCTTCTCCTTCTTCTTCCTCTTCTTCTTCTTCTTCTTTTCCTTCTCTCTCTTTTCCTTCTATTTCTCCTTCTTCTACTTCCTCTTCTTCTCTTTCTTTTCCCACTTTTTCTTCTTATTCTTCTTCATCTTATACTTCTTCTTCTTATAATTCTTCTCCCTCTCCTTCTTCTTTCTTCTTCTTCTTCCTCTTCTTCTTCTTCTTCTTCATCATCATTTTCTTCTTCTTCGACTTCTACTACTTCTTCTTCTTGTTTCTCTTACTCTTCTAACTCTTCCACTTCTTCTTCTTCTTCTTCTTCTTCTATTTCTTCTTTGTCATCATCATCATCTTCTTCTTCTTCTTCTTCCCACATCCTCTTCTTCTTCTTCTACTTCCTCTACATCCTCTTCTTCTTCTTCTACTACTACTTCTTCTTATTCTGCTCCTTATTTTGTGTCTTTTTCTTCTTGTTCTTCTTCTTCTTTTTCTTCTACTTCTTTTTTTTCTTCTTCTACTTTTACTTTTTCTTTTTCTTCTTCTTTTTTCTTTTTCTTCTTCTTGTTCTTCTTTTTCTTCTTCTTCTCCTTCTTCTTCGTGTTTGTCTTCTTCTTCTTCTTCTTCTTCTACTTCTTCATCATCATCTCCTTCTTTTTCATCTTCTTCTTCTTTTTCCTCCACTTCTTCGTCTTTTATTTGTTCTTTTTCCACTTCATCTTCTTCTCCTCCTTTTTCTTCTTCTAAGTTTCCTCTTCCTTCTTCTTCTTACCCTTCTTCTTCTTCTTCTTCTTCTTCTTTTTATTCTTCTTCTCCTTCCTTTTCTTCTTTCTCTCTTTTTTCACCTTCTTCTCCTTCTTATTCCTCTTCTTCTTCTTCTTCTTCTTTTCCTTCTCTCTCTTCTCCTTCTTTTTCTCCTTCTTCTACTTCCTCTTCTTCTCTTTCTTTTCCCACTTTTTCTTCTTATTCTTCTTCATCTTATACTTCTCCTTCTTCTTCTTCTTCTTCTTCTTCTTCTTCTTCTTCTCCCTCTTCTTCTTCTTCTTCTTCCTCCTCTTCATCTCCTTCTTCTTCATCATCTTTTTCTTCTTCAACTTCAACTTCTTCTTCTTCTTTTTTTTCCTATTCTCATTATTATTCTTCTTCCTTTAGTTGTTGTTCTACTTTCTTTTTCTTCTCCTACTTATTCTTTTTCTACTTCTTGTTCTTCTCCTCCTCCTCCTCCTCCTTCTTCTTCTTCTTCCTCGCCAGCTTCTTCTTTTTATCTTCATCTTCTTCTTCTTTATCATCATCTTCTTCCTCTTCTTCTTCATCTCCTTCTCCTTCTTGATCTTCTTCTTCTTCATTGTTTTCTTCATCTACTTCATCATCATCATCTTCTTCTTCTTCCCCCTCTGTCTCCTCCTCCTCTTCTTCCTCTTCTTCTTTTTTTCTCTTCTTCTTCTTCTTCTTCTTCCCCTTCTTCTTCTTCTTTTTCTCATTCTTCTTCTTCTTTGACTTCTTCTTCTCGTTCTTGTCCTTTCCTTTCTTCTTCTTCTTCTCCTTCTTTTTCAACTTCTTTTTCTTCTACTTCTTCTCACTCCTCTCCTTGTTCACCTCCTTCTTCTTTATCTTCTTCTTCTTATTATTTTGCTTCTTTATATTCTTCTTGTTGTTCTTGTTATTTTTCTTTTTCTTCTTCTTCTACTACTTCTCTTATTCTTCTTCTTCATCATCATAATCATCATCTTCTTCTTGTTCTTCTTCTTTTTCTTCTTCTTCTTCTACTTCTCCTCCTGATTCTTCTTCTTCGTCATCTTCTTCTTCTTCATCTTATTTTTCTTGTTCTTCCACTTCTGCTTCTACTTCTTCTTCCTTTTCTTCTTCTTTTCTTCTTCTTCTTCTTCTCGCTTCTTTTTCTTTTTCTACTTCTTCAACATCTTCTTCTTCTTCTTCTTCATCTTTCTTCCTTTTCTAGTACTACTTCTTCTTCTTCTTCTTCTTCTTCCTCCTCCACTTCTTCTTCTTCTACTTCTTCTTCGTCTTCTTCTTCCTCTTCTTCTTCTTCTTCTTTTTCTACTTATTATTATTATTCTTCTTCTTCTTGTTATTCTTCCTCTTCTTCTTCTCCTTCTTCGTCTCCTCCTTCTGCTTATTCGTCTTCTTCTTCTTCTTCTTCATCTACTTCATCATCATCTTCTTCTTCTTCTTCTCCTTCTTCCTTCTCTTCTTTTTCTTCTACTTCTTCATGTTCTTCTCCTTATTGTTATTGTTCTTCTTATTCTTTTTCTTCTTATTCTTCTTCCTCTTCTCATTTTTCTTCTTCTTCTTCATATTCTTCTTCAATTTCTTCTTCTTTTCCTTCTTCTTCTTATTCCACTTTTTCTTCATCTTGTTCTTCTTCTTTCACTTCTTATTCTTCTCCTTTTTCTTCTTCTTTTTCTTCTTATTATTCCTCCTCCACCCTTTATTTTCTCGTTCTTCTTCTACTACTTCTTCTAAATTTTCTTCTTCTTCTTCTTCTACTACTACTACATCACCTTCTCCTTCTTTCTTTTTCGACTTCTTCTTAATCTTCTTCTTCTTCTTGTTCATCATCTTCTTCTTCTTTATCTTCTTCTTCTTCTTCTTCTTCTTCTTCTTCTACTATTTCTTCTTTTACTTCTTCTTCTTCTTTTTTGTTCTTCTTCTTCTTCTTCTTCTGCTTCTTCTTCTTCTTTGTCTTCTTCTTTTCTTCTTCTTCTTCTACTTCCTCTTCTCCTTCTTCTCCTTCTTCTTCTTCTTCTTCTCCTTCATGTTCCTCTCCCTCATCTTCTTCTTCGTCTTCTTCCTCTTCTTAATCCTCTTCTTTGTCTTCTTCTTCTTCTTCTTCTTCCTCACTTATTCTTCTTCTTCTTCTTCTTCTACCTTTTCCTCTTCTTCTTCTTTTTGTTCTTCTTCTTCCTCTTCTTTAGCTTCTTGTTCTTCTTCTACTCCTACTTAATCTTTTTCTTCTTCTTCCACTTTTTCATCTTCTTCTTTTTCTTCTTCTTCTTTCTCTTCTTCTTGTTCTTCTTCTTCTTCTTCCTTCCCCTACCCTTCTATTTCTTCTTCTTCTTCTTCATTTAGTTCTTCTTCTTCTTCTTCTTTTTCCTATTCTTCCTCTTCCATGCCTTCTTTTTCTACTTCTTCTTCTTCTTCTTGTTAATCTTTAACTTCTCTTCTTTTTCCACCACTTCTTCTCCTTCTTCCTTTTCTTCTTCTTCTCCTACTTCTTTTCTTTTTTTCTTCTTCTTCTGCTTCTTCTTATTCGTCTTCTTCTCTTTCCTCTACTTTTTCTTCTTCTTTTTCTTCTTCTTCTTCTTCTTCATTTTCTTCTTCTTCTTCATCTACAACTTCTGCTTCCTTATCTTCTTCTTTTACTTCTTCCTCTTCCTCTTCTTTTTCTTCTTCACTACTTCTTCCTCTTTTTCTTCTACCTCTTTAACTTTTTCTTCTTCTTCTTCTTCTTCTTCTTCTTCTTCTCCTTCTTCTTCTTCTTCCAATTCTTCTTCTTCCTCTTCTTCTTCTTCTTCCTATTCCTCTTCTTCTTCTTTTTCTCCTTCTTCTTCTTCCTCCCCTTCTTCCTTGACTTCTTCTTCTTCTTCATCTTCTTCTTCTTCTTCTTCATCTTCTTCTTTTGCTCCTCCTTCCCCTTCTTCTTCTTCTTCTTCCCCTTCTTCTTTTTATCTTTCCTCTTCTTCATCTTCTTCTTATTCTTCTTCTTTTTCTTCTTCTTCTTCTTCTTCTTCTTCTTCTTATTCTTTCTTTACTTATTTTTCTTCTTCTTCTTCTTCCTCCTCTTCTTCTCGTTTTCTTCTTCTTCTTCTTTTTCCACTTCTTCCACTTCTTCTTCTTTTTCTTCTTCTCTTCTAACTCTTCCACTTCTTCTTCTTCCTCCTCCTCTTCTTCTTCTTTTTTTACTTCTTCTTTCTCTTCTTCTTCATCTTCATCCAATTCTTCTTCTTCCTATTTTTTCTTCCTCTTTCTTCTTCTTCTTCCTCTCCTTCTTCTTCTTCTTCTTCTTCTACTACTACATCTTCTTCTTGTGCTCCTTCTATTTCTTCTCCTTCTTCTTCCTCATCTTGTTCATCATCATAAACTTCTTCTTCTTCTATTTCTTCTTCTTCTTCTTTCTATTCTTACTCTTCCTCTTCTTCTTCCTCTTCCTTCTTATTCTTCTTCTTCTTCTTCTTCCTCGTCTACTTCTCCTTCTCTTCTTCTTCTTCTTAGTTTCATTCTTCTTCTTCTTCTTTTTGTTCCTATTCTTCCTCTTTCTTGTCTTCTTCTTCTTCTTTCTCCTCTTATCTTTCTTCTTCTTTAACTTCTTCTTGCCCTTGTCATTCTTCTCCTTCATCGTCATCTTCTTCTTAATCTTTTCTTCTTCATCTTCTTCTTCTGCTTCTTCTTTTTCTTCTCATTCTTCTTCTTTTTCTTCTTGTTCTTCTTCGTCTTCTTCTTTTTCTTTGTCTTCTTCTTCTTTTTCTTCTTCCTCTTCTTGTCATTTTCTTCTTCTTCTTCTTTTTCTTCTTCTTCTACTTCTTTTTCATCTTCTATTTCTTCTTCTTCTTCTTCTTCTACTACAACAACTACTATTTTATCTTCTTCTTCTTCTTCTTTCTCTTCTTCTTCTCCTTACTCTTCTTCTTGTTCAGCTTTTTCTACTTTTTCTTGCTCTTCTTCTTCTTCTTGCTCTTCTTCTTCTTCTTCCACTTGTTCCTCTTCCTCTTCTCCTTCTTCTTCTTCCACTTCTTCTTCTTCCTCTTCTTCTTCTTCTTCTACTCCATCTTCTTCTTCTTCTTCTTCTTCTACTACTACTACTACTACTTCTTATTCTTCTACTCCTACTTCTTCTCCTTCTTCTTGTTCTTCTTCTTCTTCCTATTCTTAGTCTTTTTCTTCTTGCCCTTCTTCTTCTTCTTCTTCTTCCTCTTCTTCTTCTTCCTCATGTGCTTCTCCTTTTCTTCTTCTTATTCTTATTCCTCTTCTTCTTCTTCTTCTTCTACTACTTCTACTACAGCTTCATCTTCTTCTTCTTTGTCTCATTCTTCCTCTTCTTCTTCTTCTTCTTCTCCTACTACCTCTTCTTCTTTTACATATTTTATTTCTTTTTCTTCCTTTTCTTCTTCTTCTCCTACCACTTCTTCGACTTCTTCTTCTTCTTCAACCTCTTATTCTTCTTCTTCTTCTTCTCCTTCTCCTTCTTCTACTTCTTCTTCT